>JAKELK010000356.1:0-59248 GCA_021525775.1 Lactarius deliciosus | reverse complement strand
AGCTTGGAGGAACTCTGCGACAGCAAGGGAAGACGTTTCGGACACAGCATTTGGGCCGAGTAAGTTAGCGTCTTACCTCTGAAACTAGTTCTAACGGCATCGTCCTCTCAGCATCTGCGTTGTTGAGCAAAGCAAGGCCCCCGCATCCGATGATGAGGGCAGCACTTCGCTCGCAGCGTCCTCTGTGGTGATGCCCAATTCTGCACCATCAGCCCCCTCTGTGCCGATTCCCTCCCACGATGAATCGACCACGGCCCCACTTTTGTCGGATACTTCTTCGGTATCGTTGATCGACATTCCCTCAGACAACGAAGATGAGGAGGACAACGAAGTCTACGAAGACAGCCGTTCGCACTTTGGTCTACGCCAGCCAACGGCCAACTTTTATCGCCTGATGTCGATTATGTCGTTCTCTCCGACGATGGCTCGGACCTATAAGTTCTAGTTCGGTTGCTAGTACCGTCGAGCAACCACTATTGGATGATGTTTTATCCAGCTATCTCATGGTTACCGATCGCCTTCCTCTCTTTCTACGATCGCTTTTTTTCTTTTTGTGTACAAATACGCTACCCTTAGCGCCCATTTCAGACACATTCCTTTATATCGGACTGCTTCTCGTCTCAATTGTGTAAGGAATACAGTATCCATTGATACAGAAAGATGACAATTGAACTAAACCTGCTAAGCTCAATAGAGACGAGTGTCGACTAGGATAAGTCCCGAAAACGATAGCGAAAAAAAATACAACATTAAATAATAGTAGGAAGGAGTTGGATCCCTCTGAAAAAATAACGTTTATGCGTGATGGAAAGTCGGTGATCTCTTGCGGCTTTTTGACTTGCTTGAGAAGCTGAAAACGTTGCGCCGCCGGGTTTGTACGTGAGGGTGATGTTCGCCGGGCCGGTGCTCTCCCACTGTTCGCACAGCGACGAGATGTCTGGGTGGCTCGAGCTCGATCGAATGGATGGCGAGGGAACAGGGGACGTGGAGATGTGGACATGCGCAGGCGACGGGAATTGATGGTGCCCGCATAGCTCCGCACGGACGGCGAGCGCGGTGGCCTGACGCGAGAAGGGACGCGCTGCTGTGCGTTTTCGATGCCGCTGTAGCTCTGCGCGCGTATCGACAGGAAATACGACGAGGACGCGCGCGAGTCCGAGAGCCCCGCGTCGTCTTCCAAATCGCCGCCGTCGTTGGCGTGCGTCGTCCGTCGTCGTCGTCCGAGTCGCCGGGAGAACGGGGGTCTCGCGACGGCCACGGGCGGTCCATCTCGGCCTGTATCGCGAGCGAGTCGTCCACGCTCACGAACGACCCGTCCGTCTGCTTCTGTCACGCCGTCGCCGCTGTAGTCGTACACGCTGCTCTCCTGTTCAGAGTCGACCTGGATCTCGACGTCCGAGGCGTTCTTTCTTGCCCGTCGCCGCGCACCATGTGTGCCCGCTCGTTGTTGATCTCGCTGCCAGTCCTGCCTCGGTGTTATCGTCGAGTGGACGGGGATCTTGGGGCTGGGCATGGGCGAACTCATGTCTCACAAAGGCCCGGCACGAGGCGAATGCATGTTGTGATGCCTCGAAGAATGCAAAAGCCTGAAATATATGAACCTGCAAGAATAGACGGTAATTAATAACGTGAGGCGTCCTGCGTGTTTTCCCACTCACCGCATCCTCGTACAACTCGTGCATTACTTGCACGCCGGCGAGGGTCGCTTTGTGAGCCAAGAGTGTAATCTCATCGCGAAGCACTTCTGACTCGCCGGCCTGGATAAGCATAGGTGGCAGACCCGTAAAATCCCCAAAAAGTGGGCTGGCGTAGGGATGGGTAGATACAGTTCCATGTTCGAGCCAAGATAGCAAGCAACAGGGTCGAGGTGGTCCCCATTGGAGGGAATAGGGACAATGTCAAATGGCGCGTTGCTATCCCAAGAATCACACTTTGCGTCAAATCTAATTAACCGATCAGTGAAGGGGTTTCTTAGGTTGAAAAAAAACGACTACCCACCAACCCAAGGAGACATTAGAATTGCGCCAGCAGGTAAAGGATAGTTATTATCACGAAGATACATTAGTAATGCAAGACAGAGTCCTCCACCAGCACTATCACCGGCAAAGAGAATATTGCCAGGAGGAATGTGAAGGTCCTCAATCAGGCGGAAGTATGTACTGACAGCGTCATGAAGGGGGCCCGGAAAACGGGTCTCTGGTGCGAGGCGGTACGCGACAGCTATCGGTGGTGGTCAACATGGAGGGCAGCATCAGATAAATGAAAAGGGGTATGCTCACCGAATATGCGGGAATCGGTATACTTAGATAATTGAATAGTTATTGTCCTATGTGTAGATGGACTGAATAGATAATACGCTCCTGAGACGAATCAGATTGGGGCGTGGCATACGCCAGGAAGCGAGAGTACTAACCACCATGCAAATATAGTATAATTCTTTCGTTATGTGTTTGCGATGTGGCGTAGATGGGTCTGCAGTGGTGCGCTTCCATTCCGATTGGAGGCGCTGCCAAAGCCTCTTGGTGACAGTCCATTCGCCAGACAGCTCACGTGTGCCGTCCTCCAGCTCATCGAATTGAGCTAAAATCCCTCTAAGTCCGCGTTTGCGAACGCGAAAAGTGACGGGCGTAACAAGGGCATCAGGTGGCAGAGGCACGAGGCCGCCAATTCCGAGAAACATACGAATAGTAGACTGTATGACACAACGGTCGGAACATCGAGAAGGGCGGAGAAAGGAAGGCGCTCACGATGTCAACTAACTTTGAGTGACGCCCCGCATCTCGCATGATACCGGTTAGAATTGTCATGGGTAGACTCCATGACTTCTTTCGCGGGCCCCATATCTGATGGGATACCACGTCGCCGGCGACCTCGGTGGCTGGGTCAACCAAGTTAGAGGTGAGATCTGAGAGAAAATAACGTGGGAAAGCCGTATAGAGCGCCCACGGGGCATATGACCGGTGTCGCGTGCCAAACGCATGGGACAGCAGAGAACAAAGCTGTGATGAAAGATCCGGAACCGCTGACTCACCCTTGAGAGCAATGAGGCCACCCAAGCTAAGGAGATCGCGTATCCCCATAACATGCTTGCGTGTCTGTTGAAGGAGAGGGTCTACGCGGGAAGATGGAGGGAACACCGGGCGTCTCGTAGTAACGTAAAAGCGAAGCAATGGAAGAAGGCCTTCTTAGGGTAGCGGAGGGGTTCACCGTGGGATTAACAGCTCTCCCAGCGGAAAAGCGAGAAAGAGGCCAAGGGAGAGAAATGAAACTCATGAGTGGGATAGAGGAGGGCAGTGTCAAAGGTGAGGGAAGACTAGTTAAATAAGGGAGCTGTTGTGGGATGTCGATTGACCTCATGGGCTGGTGTCGTGGTGCCAACAGCAGACCAACATCTTCATCTAATACTAATCTGCATCTCCTCCGCCCGTCCGCTCCTCTCTACTCCCCGCAATCCCCCTCTTTCGTTCCTTTGATTACGTGAGATCCTTTTGGTAATTCATTAATCACATGTCGGTACCATCAGTAGTCATCCCCGCGGCTCACGACCTCCTTAACTGTAGGGCGCAAAAGTATCGTGTGTTCCTAAACCGTCGATGTTCAGTCAACCAGCCAATCGCATCCCAATTGCCACTCACAAACTGGGCCGTCATCGATCCCCGCGCATCGCACAGAGGCGGATAGTCCTGAACTATCCCCTGAGCCACCAGGTGATTCAGCTGTCATCATCACATTCGCCGTGTGAGCCGTCTTTCCTTAAATGGGTATCCTTTTTTTCACTTACCGCCAGTAGATATTTACTCTCCCCTGCCCGATCTAGGTACCTGCGGCAAAATGGCAACGACCCGAAATTTTTTGTGATCGTTCTGAGTAAGGATCTCGCCGTTTGGAGTCTGCCAATGCTGTCAAATGACTGCAAAGTGAAGTACGTAGCGCGTGAATATACCTCAACGAGGATGCCTGGGACGCATCGTATATCTTGGCATAATGTGATACATCGCCCTTTGCACTGGTTAGTAAACTGGCTTAAAAAAATATGCGCCATTGCTCTACGCTCTCGACCACTCGCCCGCGCCCGTCGAACCAAATGTCTCAATGGCAAAGTACTCGCCTTCCTCCATTTTAGTCTGGTCGTCGTTTTTCACTAATAGCACCGACTTTTTGCCGTGGATCTTGTAAAGCTCGATCGAGTGTCCGCTGAGGTTCTCAATGGCCTTGACTGGTACAATGTCAGCAACCCGTCCGTAGCCTCCCGAAAAGTATCACGGACCAGGATAAACTTTGCCCCCCACCTCAACTTCGTACGACTCCATAGTCTCTTGTATCGCTCCCGCAATCTCCCCAAGCCGCGCATCGATTCCAGCTTCCTGTAGTAGAGGTGAATGATCTTCAAAAGACTCAGGGCATGATCATAGGGTGAATACCTGGATGCCGCTGTTAGTCGCCGCCTTGACTGCCTCTAATAGCTTATCGTATGTCGGCTCAAAGTTGAGCGTAAATGCAGAATCAAGAATACGTCCTCGAACGTGCACACCAATGTCGACTTTCAGGACGTCTTCTTTCTGCAAAACTAGCGGTGTATAGAGACCGTCAAATTTCTACATTTCCTACCCAAGTCAAACAGACTCACCTACGGTGTCACCGGCATTCGGGGTGTAATGCGCGGCACAATGGTTCAAGCTGAGACCGGTGGGAAAACCGATACCTGCCTCCAAGCCGTTCTCCTCGACCAGAGCACGCACACCGTCTTCGATTCCATTTGCTATATCGGTCATTGTCATCCCAGGGCGGATAAACTTGCGCGCGTATTTTCGAACAAGGCGGTGCACTTCGGCACCACGCCGAATATTCTCATATGTAAGGTCCGGATCCTCCATGGCCAGTTTCTCGAGATAACGCTTTTCCTCGGATGTGGTACGCCATCCATTACTAGGGCATGCTAAGCTTCGGGCCACGTTGGACAGTTTCAAAAGCCACTTACTCGTTTTTGTACTCCTGAATTTCACCGACAGGGTATTTCCCACCCGGATACACTTTGAAAGCCCAGTCCGGGGGGGTCCCCTTGGTCGACTTTCTTCTTCTTTTTTGGCTTTTTCTTTTTCTTTTTCTTCTTTGCTTCACCTGAGTCGCATGAGTACGATTTAATAGAAAATATTTCCGATTTGAATTTTTCCACATGGCGGCGTCATTGGTGGGCAGTGCATTGGAGATAAGGGGAACTGACCATCAGCGGCGGCTATCTGGGGCACCGTCGTCGCTCTCCTCTCCGTCATTGTCATCGTCTATAGGCACATTCTGAGGCTGTTTTTCTTCTGTGGCAGTGGTGTCAGTCATCGTGGATGACCGGAAGTGGACGAGATTGGTGGACTGCGCAGCTCACGTAAACTCTCAAAGCGTGACACGCGAGCTAGTAGCACTCACTGCTTCCGTCTAACTGACTTTGTCTCGGCGCAGTCATGACCCGCTCCCATTCGCGCGACTCGCCACGTCGTTCAGAGTCGCCAAGCAGGCACCTCCCAGGGGGTGCTGAACCAATAACCGAATCCGACTATTTCCTCAAAAGTTCCGAATTTCGTGTTTGGCTGAAAGACGATAAGCGCAAGGTACCTGCCGAATCGTCGAATGACAACCTATTCCATTCCTAAGCGTTACCTGCCAGTACTTCGACGAACTTTCGGGGAGAAGGCACGAAAGTGAGTTCACACACCACCGTCTAGAACGTTCTCTCATTTCAGCCTAGATACTTTCACAATTCGTGAAGGTAATATCACTCGCCATATCCTTGGGACCAACGTGGCTTATCATTATCCCTACAAGGAGTGGAACCGTGGAAAATTAGATAGTAGCCTCACGAACTTGGGGTCACTGTGTTAGTTGGCAACTTATGCTTTCGGTTTTCAGAATCTCTCTATGCTGGCATAGATCCGTCCAAGCAATCGGCAACCTCGCAACGGCGTACAATGGTCTTTCGCCTCAAAACGCACCAGGTGCGGAGGACGAATGCGTTGCAAGCCGCGCGAGCAGAGGTCGGGGGCAAGCCACTTAACCCTGCGAACCACGTCACGGACCGGCGACGGGAGCAACAACGGCGTGCAAGGGGCCAAGCTTACCTCCACAAGCCGACCGCGTCCTCGCGCGCGAATCTGCGGAAGAACAGTGCCGAGCAGAGCGGAACTATCAGCGGAAACGCGATAAGACAGAGGCTCGGGACCGCGTCGAAGATATGGTCGGTCCGCGCGAAGTCGGTCCGCGAGCGCATCTCGAGAGAAAACGCGAGCGACGCGAGGGGCGACCGGTGCGTTCAGGGAAAAGGGGGACGAAGGGCTAGAAGTCGACGAGGGACTCTTTTGGGTGGGGGGAATAGCTTCAAGGCCGAGTGGGTTTCCTCTGCTTTCAATCACACGGCTGCTTGCTAACAGCACCACGGTCCTACTTTCCTCACGCAGGATATGCTCGCAGAGATGCCGCGCGTGCCAAGTTCCGCAGAAACGTGAGTCCGCACGTGAGGATAAAATATCGGCGTCCGCGAACGTGGCATCTGCTATCCGTGAAAAGGACAAGGCAACTATGGATATGTTCATGCAGATGGCCAAGGAGAGGTATGGGTGACTACACGTCCCCTTGTATGTCGTGAAAGTACCCTTGGTGCACACAATTTAATTGGTAGGGATTCGCTATCACCATTTAGCGCTTCGTCTGTTTGCAGGTGCGATGTTCCGTTTGTTCCCACCATGTTGCAAAGAAAACTAGTCATTTTCTGTAGCCCTAACGACGATCGTATATACTTCAGTTTATACATATGGAACAATGTAGCAGACGTCCATTTTTTCGCCCCGTTGCAATTTTTGACAACAAGCGGGGAAGTTGTCGGTGTCTCGATTTTTGCTTACGTGTGCATGACAGTCATTGCTGCACTCATCATGACGAGTCCATGACGAGCGTTGTTTCTACGACTCGATCGGCTTGAGATACTAACTCCAAGCATTGAACCAGTGATGGACTTTATCATACTACAGTTGTAGTAAGTGGTCTTCATGAGATCGTGGGATCTGGGGGCATAGATACCCACTTCAATCTCAAATCTATAGGAACCAACTTTGTGTGGCTGTCTTTTTTTTTGGGAAGAAAAGCTCCCAGGAATGTACTAAGATCTTTCAAATTTGCAAGCATGTGACCCCATTTTACCACAAGGTGGCCTGAATACTACCGTCGGCGTCGGACCAACGGGTGGTGCAATCCTGGTACCCAGCGATCGTTTGGTACGATCGGTGTCGTTTCGAGAGACGTTGCAAAATTAATTTATCTTGGGTGGGTATCCCTCGGTTGTCATGGTTGCATCAAAAAATCACTGCTGTATTCGCCTTCACATAAATTTGTTTCAGGTGTCAACGTGGAAGGCGTCTAGGCAAAGATTTTTTTACAGTAATTAAAAAAAACCTATTCTGAAGGGTTGCATCTGATCCGAGAGCGGGACCAATTGCTTTATTTCGTTTTGGTCACCGTGTAGACGGTGTGACGCAGGCAGTTCCTGCGACCAAGATAGACGAACAAACATTTCCTTGTCGCATAACATTTTGGGAGATGGGCTTGTGGAGCCCATATTATACTGTATGCGTCCAGTCCGCGCTGGTTAGCAGAGAGAACTATCTTTCCCTTCGCACGTGAAGGCCTGTGCATCCCAGTTTTGGCTTGGCTCTCTGTGGTCCTACCCCAGACTCCAGGGCTGTGTACCATGGAGATTTAGGCTGCGGAGTGGAGCGTGGGGTTGGGGCGCAACCAGGAATTGAGGGATTACCCTTTGTGGTTTAGGTACTGTTGGTCGGGTATCACTACAGTCGTCTTGCTAGAGGTTCGTTTCAATCCCTCTGCTTAGTGATTGGTCCGAAGTAGCTCCTTGAAAAGCGCTTCGAATGCCCCCTAGTCATAAGACCAGGAACTCCCAAAAAGACAATCCGTGGGTGGGAGGCCAGCACGAGAAATCATGAGATTGATGACGCAGGTGGGCGGTAAAGTGCTAGGACAGGACGTGAGGGTCACCGCGCGCGGGGGTGTGATCAGCCAACTATGGTTAGATACAAACAACAATGTTTTCTCATGACCACAGCAAGATTACTACAAGATCACGCCGGATCGTAATGTTCAAGTTACGAGCACGTGGCAGATGGTGGTGTGGTGTGGGCGGGCATCAACTTGAACATGATATTGAAGATAAGCCGAGGTTTTTCCAGCGGATCTCGTCTTCCAAAGAAGTGTGCTATCGATGACGACGTGGTGGACAGGCAAAGGTGGCCGAATTTTTGGGATTGACGCCACGAATTAACGGGGTCGAATACATCAGAAAGAATGATGGGGTGAGTCACGCGCTGCTGTTGGCAACTGATTTTGCACAAGGAGAACGAATGGTGGGTGAAGGGCACAGTATGGACTTGTTCGAACGCTGCTGGCCAAATAAACCGATCGCCTAAAGATCGATGAGGGTGATGAAGCTGGGTTAAGGACTGCCTGTAAGAATGTGACTTACCAGACCCTACTGTTCCTCACCCTTATCACTGCCTTCGTCATCACCTCCCTTCATGTTCACTTCTTTTCCAAGCTCTCGATTCCCGACGGCGTCCCTCCAGACCGTAAGCTCATGACCAGTTGCCGCTTTGATTTCGCCAATCGCAGTCCTGAGGGTGTCATAGTATTCCTTGTATCCATTTGTACATGGTGCAATTTGGCGCGTATGAGATATTGATGAAGACGATGACTCGGGTTTGGGGCGTGGTGTTCCCTTTGGAAGAACGAGATCATAGGTCACTGTGACGTTGGGAGCCATTACTGTCGTGCCGTGAAAGTCGGGCTCAAGTTTCATCTCAGCTCGGATTTAGCGCTCTATTTTTTTTCTTCGAACTTCCAACAACACCATCACAATGCCTGCATTCCAGCAATGACACCCCGGAGCTAATCCCCGTTCCCATTCAATAGAGTCTTCTAAACCATAGATTTTCGTCTCTTATTCTCGGTGCATTCGTGATTTTTTTTCTTTGTGTCAACCTTAGACATCTAGATACCCCATAGAAGACACTAGACGCAGAATAATTCATGCCGCGAATTGCTAATCCCGTTTCCCCCACGGCCAGCCTCCCACCTCTCAATCGACTCTCTAGCTACTCTTCTAATGACGTTATGAGCGCTCTGGCCAACCTCCGCGGTCTCTACTTCCCGTCGCAACAACTCATAGAAAAACTACGGTTCAAGAAGGGTTCAAAGCCGCATCTTGTCCACGACAACTCTGTTCCCGATTCCGGTTATGCTTCTGCCGAGGATGACGATAACGATGGCGCTGCTGAAGATGACGTGTTAGGGCTTTTACGATCGGACGAATTCGAACGTGCTTTTGCCATTAAGTGGCTGATAGGCTTCACCGCGCGATCCGATACATGGAGTTCCTTCGTGCACGAGTTGGAAGCAGCGGCACGCGCTCGTGCGATCGATGAGGCCGCCGTTCTTCTCGCACTATTTACGAATTTGGGACTCGAGCAGGACATCACCCGCCGCTTTTCGTTTCAGCACCGAGATGGCGAGCCCGTGCAAGTCGAATTGAATGACGCCCCGCTTGTCAACGAAGATCATACCTCTGTGGGTCTACAAAGCTGGGCCAGCTCGATCCTTCTCGCGGAACGTATATGTGCCGATTCAAGCAGGTTCGGCTTAGAAGCCGCCGTACGTGGAGAAGGTTTACGCGTGCTCGAGCTCGGCGCAGGAACAGGTCTCCTCAGCATCACCGCGGCACGGATTCTAGCGCGTGCGCAATCTCGCACACCCCCGTTAATCGTCGCCACCGACTATCATCCGGATGTATTGGCGAACCTCCAACGCAACGTGGACGCGAACGACGATGCGGCAGACATCCTCGTGCGAGAACTCGATTGGTCAAAACCAAATTTGGATCACGCTCCATTTAATCAAGCGTTCGACGTCATTCTCGCCGCGGATGTGGTTTACGAGCCGACTCATGCGTCCTGGATTGCGAACTGTGTGTCGGCCCTGCTCGCTCGCCCTGCTGGCGTTCTGTGGATGATCATAGCCCTCAGGACGGGTGGGAGGCACGAAGGGCTGTCTTCCACAGTCGCAGAAGCATTTTCACATGGGACAGGCGGTACGAAATTGGCGATACTGGAGGAGGAAACACTGCGGAGAATTGACGGACACGGTCGTGCAGACGAGATGGGCTATAAGCTATTCAAGATCGGATGGGCCCAAAGATAGTTGTAACATTGCATCGTTCCTCGATACATCCGGATACACTAGACACAGTTATAGACGCCACTTGTTCATGATACCTTACGTCCCAGCCCACACAGAAGCAGCGCCGCACCCATGAGCTCTTCTTCTGGGGCTTTCGGCATTTTCTCTTCGATGCTTCTTCGGTCTAAAAAAACATCGCCATTCACGTCTCCAATCAGACTACCCATCGGAGTGATGGCCTCGTGAGATTCCTCCTCGTCCGTTTCGTCATCGCTATCCGCGTAATCATTACGTGTTGCAGTACGCTTTCCTTCCTAGACGAGCGGCCGCACAAGCCCATTCGAGAGAACGCACGTGGTTGCGTTTCCGCATGCCAAACTGCACAAACTCGGGCTCTGGAGGGCTGGGGGGTGCGAGGGGGGACGAAGGCATGTTGTCCCACATGGATTTGCTCGGATCTGGACGTTTCGACGGCGTCCGTGGGGGTGCGGTGCGGAGCTCAGAGCGCCGAGCCATGACCTCGAGCGTCGGCCGCTTCGCGAGCGGTGTCTGGGGCGCATAGGGCGAGGAGAACGAGTGGGGGATGGACGAGCGGGGCCTGCGGGGTGTCGGGCGGGCCAACGGAGAGGAGAACGTCGAGTCTGCGACGATGGAAGCCTTGCGCTCATTCTGGCGGCGATTCTGGAACCATATCGTCACGGCTTTGGGTTCCCTGAGTGTAGCCGGTGAGTGAGTGAGTGACGGAGAGGGAGGAGCGTTTATCGTACAAATCAAGCTCTTGGGCGAGCGACTCGCGTTGTTCGCGCGAGGGGTGGGAAGCGCGGTGGAAGAGCTGCTCGAGCATGGCGAGCTGGGAGCCAGTGAAGCGCTTGCGAGTGCGCTTCGAGCTTGAAGTGCTAAAGACGAGCTCGTCGGACGAAGAGCCAAGACTAGACGAGGACTCGGAACGGAGAAGGTCGGCGCGGACTGGAGCCATGGAGTGACGTGGAAGGGGCGTGGTTGCGAGGAGCGTGAGGACGCAGCGGGGGGACGCGTTGACGCCTTTCTTTATACAAGCGAGACGTGGCTCCCGCGGCTCCGTGACGCGACCAACGCGACCTTGTAAACGGAGTGGCGACGCGACGCGCAGTGGTGACGAACACGTGATCATTACGGCAAGGTATATTCGAACGTATGGTACAGTACACATGGATGGATGTAGGAACCGCCGGCCCTGCATCTCCCATATGATTCAGAGATGTAACGAGCACTAAGATGTCCCAAATACTATTCGCCCTACATTGGCACAGACCAGTCATGGGTGTCATGAGACCGGGTCTGTAATTTGACTTGAGGTGCGTTGGGGATGAAAGAGTGTACCTGATGCCTTTTATAAACGAACTGGCAGACCACGTGGGAGAGAACGATCGGGATCATATCTCCACGGAGACATAATCGGGAGAAATAAGCCGAAGCGTGGAAACGAGCACTGTTTAGGTCGAATAGATGTCTAAATTTAGGACGAAATGAAATCAGAGTCAGTTAGCAGCTGACGGGATCATCCCACCCATTATTCTGGTACGCTGACACGCTCTTTACCATCATTCTCAGGCCTTCTCGTTACTGCCCTGGCTGCAGCCCCTCCCTTCTTTATTATTTTATTTCGTTTTATTTCACTCTCCTTGCGCTCGCCTTTCTTCTGCCATGTTGCCAGCTCTCATACTCGCCGTTCTCCTCCCTGCTCTCTCCCTCGCCCAGGACGGAGGCATCGACGGTCCAACCACCAGCACCGAAGCCGCTGGATATTCCTGCGACCCTTCACAGTGCAAGCTCCCCAACTGCAATTGCGCTAGCCCCAACCCCCCTGGTGGACTCAGTCCTGTGCGTCTCTCTTCCCAACCCTCCCTCCGTCTCTGTCCTCGTCCCCTGGCTCCCGTTATGAACTCAATTCGTTGCTGAGGCTAAATTCTGACTCTTATTTCCCTGGCAGTCTGACGTTCCTCAGTTCATCGTCTACACTGCCGACGATGCTATTCAGTCCTACACCCTCGATTCCGTCAACCAGTTCCTTGCCCATCGCAAAAACCCTAATGGCTGTCAGCCCAAAATTACTTATTATACTTCGTTAAATTATACCAACTATACCCTCGTTACCGACTGGTTCGTCGCCGGCAACGAGATCGCTGACCATACGTTAGTTACCTCTCCTCTCCGATCGAGTCCAACCACTTGACCCATTTCCTTGACCTGACCCATTTCATAGCATGACACATGTCGGTTCACCACCGACCGATGAAATTGACGGCAACCTCATCGCTCTTAACGCCCTAGCTGGCATACCTCTCTCTTCTATAATTGGCTTCCGTGCCCCGTTTCTAAACTATACCGTTGACACCCTTAAACATCTCGCTGCCGCTCGCTTCACGTACGACTCGAGCGCCAGTGCTTCAATACCCGTCACCGACCCGAATACCGACGCTTATTGGCCCTACACTCTCGACAATGGCATGGCCAATAATTGTCTCAGCGTTCCTGGCACCTGCAAGGGAGAGCCAAAGCTACCCGGTTTTTGGGAAGTCCCTATGTACGCCTTCTTCGACGATCGTGGCGTTGCAGGGCCCCACCTCATGGACCCTTGGCTGTGGGTACTGCGCATTTCTTGACTGTCATTTACTGACATTTTCCGCAAGTGATAATGCCAATGGTGCGAGCAAGGTCAATGACTCGGCGACTTTGGAATACATGAAGAATACTTTCACTGCCCACTATAATGGGAACCGGCAGCCCATCGGTCTTTACACTCACCCCATTCATACTTCGGTACGGAGTTGCGGTGGCTCTTGATTTGTATTAATCTTCTCAAAAATTTTTTAAAGACCACGTACCCCGGCGTCGTCGTTTCAAATTCGACCATCAATATGATAAACGCGTTCCTTGATTGGGCACAAGTCCAACAAAATGGTGACTCATTATACATTCTGTCTTAACTGCCATCTAATCAGTGTGTAGTATGGATTGTCTCGACCGAGCAGTTGCTAGCCTGGGTTCAGAACCCAGTCCCTGTCTCCCAGCTGGATTCGGTCGCTGCCCTCAAATGTACGACACCACAGGTCGATCAAGCCATCTGCGACGGTATCCCCGCCAATGAGCAGGGTCTACTCAGCCACTGCGACTTCCCTGACTTCCCTTTCTTTACTTGTGTCCGTACCGAGATCTTAGTTCGGATTGCCCACTTTCTGATGAGTTCATAGTATGGTTGTCCAGGAGTAATACCCACTCCCGACGATCCTAACCCGACGCAGGACACTTCCAAAGGCCAGCAAACGCGTTTCCGCTGTATGTTGCATTCACAAGCCTCGTATTCGCCACGGATCTAAGCTGACTCCTTGTTTCAGTGCCTGCGAATTGTTCGACCCCATTCTGGGACCCTATCAAGGGCCAATGTATCTGTACCTCGAGCACCTGCCAATTCCAGGATAATTCGCGTCCCATCGGAGTAAGTCACCCGCTTGCGTCTTTGCACTAACGTCACCTATTTCAATATTTTCTTTGTAGCCCAACGGTGCGAATCTCACTGGCGGCGGGACCGGGGGTTCGTTTTCCAGCGGGACGGCGTCCCCGACAAACTCTTTCGTACCGTTTAATGGAAATGGCGCAGTTTCGCCCTTACCTGCTGGTATCTGGTTGGCAATCATGTTTGGGTTCATTGGTGCCATGTTGGGGTGGTCTACCATACAGATTTAACCTTTTTATCATGGGACATTGTAGGCAACTACTGGCAACAGACTCGTAGTGTGTCGGACATTTGGACACTCCTAACCTTTATGGTCATGGATTAGCATGGACTTATTTCGCTTGTTATTTCGTTGACATTCTTTCGTTGATTTTCGCACGACACTCTTTACATACTACATGACTTACGTAAACGTATTTCAGCCTTCTCGGGAGTAGTTTCGGGCTGACCGGCGTAGTCAATGCCGTGGGACAATATACAAATAAAAGGTATGAAGAATAATCGCCGGGCATTCCTGTCATTGCTTTAAATTGTAGTCTCGTATCGTACAGGTACAATAGTTTGCGGCGTGTTGGACGAAGTAGAGACCGTGTGTGCACCTCGAGGAAGGACGGGGACTCGCTTCAAATTAATGCGCTCTACAGGACGAGTATAGATGAGCGAACGAGAAGGGCAAGTTCTCACCGCGAACACGTACCGCCGTTTACCTTGGCTTCTACATGAGCATCATGGTTGCGGCTCACCCTGTCTAAGAATTCTTGCCGACACCCGGAGTGTCGAATATGCTCCACGCGAATGTTCACGCGTTTTTCGATGTAACGATTCCCAACAACCTTGTTGACAATGACACCCACGGCGTGAGGGGTTACATTGTAAACAATTCCGGTCCGTCTGTGGGATGCATTAAGAAAGTAAGATGTCTAAGATGCCAGAGAAGACAGACCCGTGGTAGAACTTGTGGGGCATCCCCTTTTGCTGTGCTGCGTTGGCCTTGATGTCGACAATATCCCCAACACGATAGGGAATCAAGTATGTAGAGAGTTTGACCGGGCCATGCTCTATCATAAGGAATCATTATCGAGCCCAGAAAGGTCCAAAGAGAATGTATGTGTACCTTTGAAGCCCCTCTTGAACATATGGCGCGTGCGCGCCCTATAACCGAAGGAGTGCGGCATTTCGAGTACTATCCCCCCTTAAGTTTACAAGTAAGCAGACACGATAAAGACACGTACGATCGTTGACGAAGAGGCGGGAATGTGTTAGGGTGAGGAGTTGATTGAGTGTTCGGGTATTACCGAGTGGCTGCCTACTCAGCTATACAGTTGTGGCGCCTCTCCCAACGTTGGTGTCGCATTACTTTGGCCGTTCCTTTATCATCGCTCAAGCTCAAGCCAGGCCCCCTTCCTATCCTCGACAAGAATGCCTAGGTATTGGTGACCCCGATGTGAGAGAAAATGTCTGACGCATAATATTCAGGGCCCCGAGGAACCATTCCAAGACGTGAGTTCAAGATCCACTTTGGTGGAGGGATAACACGACGCTGATTCAGCCGTGCCCCATGCATTCGCATATAGTTACAAGGTCCCCCGTCGACCTTTCGGATCCGCGCGTCTCGACTCCGAGCTGAAGGTTCGCCTCGTGTCGCTGTTCTACTGATTTGATTATCGCTGATGGGTAGCGAAACAGCTCGCGGGCGAGTACGGCCTCCGCAACAAGCGTGAGATCTGGCGTATCGCACTCATTTTATCAAAAATCCGTCGTGCGGCTCGTGAGCTTCTCAAGCTCGATGATAAAGACCCAAAGCGTCTTTTCGAGGGCAACGCACTCATCCGTCGTCTCGTGCGGATCGGAGTGCTCGACGAGACGCGCATGCGTCTCGATTACGTGCTCGCTCTTAAAATTGAAGACTTCTTAGAGCGTCGCTTGCAGACACAAGTATTCAAACTCGGCCTTGCGAAGAGCATCCATCATGCCCGAGTTTTGATCAGGCAACGCCATATCCGGTGCGTCACTCGGGAAGGTACATATTTTTGTATTCAATTATTCTACAGGGTCGGGAAGCAAATAGTCAACGTTCCCTCATTTGTCGTCCGCCTCGATTCCCAAAAGCACATTGACTTTGCCCTTACGTCACCTTACGGAGGAGGTCGCCCTGGGCGTGTTAAGCGCAAGCGCGCGGCTGCGGCTGCCAAGAAGGAGGAAGGTGGTGACGAGGAGGAGGAGGATTGAGTGGATCTGTATGCTGTGCCCGATCGTGTGAAATAGCTACTTTAAATGGGAAATACGTCAGCCTCTCGGTCAACTCGCTCCTGGACACTGGGTTTTATCTGCTTTGTCTCGTCTCTTTCGTCGTCGTCATTGTATGTCCCAGCAGTCAGTCCTTTTAACCTCGTCAATACCCTTAGTAGAAGAAGGGCTGGCCCACTGTAATGAAGCTTCCGATCGTTTTGACGGTGACGGTCGTCTCGAACAAATTGACCTCAAGGCAGACAATTTGCAACAGGCCGACAAGACGATGGCGACGACTAATCTGCCGATCCTAGACCCCAATCCCACCGCTCCGTCACCGATATCCAGCAGCCCAGTCCCCAGTGTACACGATTCAGCCAGTATCCACAGTCTTCCCACCGTTCAAGTCACAGAACCGCAGGAGTCTCTCCCACTCCCTCGCTCTCCTGACGTACCCTCCCTCAGCGATGATGATGGCGTGCCTTCGGTCCAGAGAAGTATTGGATCAAGTTCAAGCACACCTCTTCCCTCTCCCCGTAGAGGTCATCTATCTCGCCCAACCGCCGAGGTGCGTTATTTTCGTGTTCTGTATCATTTTCATGAGCTCACTCCCGTTCTATACAGGGTCGGTCTCCTAACCGGATTTCGGGTTTCTTCTCGCACTTGATTCACAGACGTGATCCTATACCGCCTTCACCCAGTGCCACAGCCCATCATGAACGAACATCCGATACTCCAGAAGAGTCTGTTCTCCCTTCGCGAGCCTCTTCAGTCGTTCCGACGCCCCGACCTTCTACTCCACCTCCATCTTTACCATCACCTTCCTTGTCCGAATTAGGGCTCTCCTTGTCCGTTCTTACGGGTCATCTCTCCCCTTCACACTTCAACTCTCCGCCCACTAGCGGTACATTCCTGGCTCCCCACTACCTTCTCCTTTGCCATGCTCAAGGTCTGGACGTATTACCGCTAGTCTCTCCTCCTGCACCGGCGTCATACGCCTTAATTCGTCGCGTCAGTTTCAAAAGCGTCGTGGTCATGGAGCATCGGGGTGTCCTGGTGGCTATTTCTGGCCGTCGGGACGGTGTGCGGGTCTACGCTCTCGATGAGATCAAAAAGGCGGTTGAATGGCGTCTAGACGTCGAAATTCGCCGCGAACGAGAGAAGCAGCGCAGAGCCGCGCCGAGTGATATCTTTTCCCTTGAAAAAATGGCCGTCCCCCGCCCGAACCCGGAGAAGAATATGTCCGTCCGACGATCACCCTCAGCAGGTGCCGCATTTTTCTCGAAAGTGCCACAACCTAAGAAACCCGCCAAGACTCGGCCCCAAACACCTCCTCTGCCTATATGCCCTCCCCCTGCCATTAATTACACCCCTTCGGGTCGTCCCCCTTCTTATAGAAGTCCGTCCCCACCTCCACGGC
This sequence comes from Lactarius deliciosus, assembly GCA_021525775.1. Taxonomy (NCBI): domain Eukaryota; kingdom Fungi; phylum Basidiomycota; class Agaricomycetes; order Russulales; family Russulaceae; genus Lactarius; species Lactarius deliciosus. The sequence continues at coordinate 41,879 of JAKELK010000356.1, read as the reverse complement.
CTGTGAGACAAGCTTCTGCTACATCTCTTCGTGAGGCTGGAGGTCGGAGTACATCAGTTAACGATGTCTTGAGAGGCGCGGTCCCGCGACGACCAACTGAGGTTGTCGAGTTGGATAGCAACCGCAGCACGGACGTGAAAAGCGATTGGATGGAAGATTCCCACAGCGACGACGAGGCAATCAATGTCGTCGCAGCAGGCGCAAGTGGTAGCCAAGCTCTGGACGAGCGGACGAGCACGATGATGCCAGTGGAATCATCTGCTAGTAACACATCGGGGCTAGGTGGAGCGCCACCACATAGTAGTCGTCCACTTTCGACAGCCACGCTCACTCCCACTGGTTTTCGTCGAGCGATGCGTCCCGCTGACCTTGATCTCTCTGGGATCCGTGCCGAACCTCGTCCAAGCATGCCTCCGTCTCCTACTCCTACCCTCATTACTCTCCGACAAGCACTTTTAACATCCCCAGCATCTGTCCCTGTCCCTGTCCCTACGATGAGTTCGAGGAGCCCACGGCTTGCAAATCCCCCGGTACTTCGCCCTGATCCTGATGACGATGACGAAAACGAGAACGCTGGTGGCACACCCGTCAACGAGCCTATATCATTCGCCGAAGCACTCCTGGAAAGTCGTATCCCGGATCTGCCACCGCCTGGCACGCGTCTTACTCAACAGGCGATCCTCATCGCCCAATCCCACCCTGTTGCTACCGGCGATGAAGATATCCCTAGTGCTCCTGCCTCACCGGGTGCACATAGTAACGGCACCAGGCAGAGCAGTGATACTCATGGTAGCAGACGTCCTCGAAGGAGATGGTCGGTGTTAGACGGTATTTTTCCAACGCCTGGCGGGCAGTCCGAACCTTCACTCCCCACACCTCAGTCCCGGGATTCACAAGAAGTTCTTGTACGTGGGGGACGCCCTGCACAGCGATCACGTTCTCCGTTCAGATCCTCGCCCACTGCCGCTGTTCATCCCCAAAGCTCTGAGACTGTGGTGAACCTCCCACCAGCCCCTGTGCTTCCTCACTCGCGTTTCTTTTCACGTATCATTAGTAATGCGTTTTCCCACCGCCGTTCCGAGGATGGCGCAGATTCACTGCAACATCGTGTGGACAACACTGACGGCAACGCTCGCAAACAACAAGGGTTGACCCCGCCACATGCCCCACCGCCGAAGCTCGAGTATGTCAAATTACCAGGGACAAAAGGGTCTCTGATGATCAAGGCAGTGGAGACTAACAAAAAGAGGCAAGTTTGACCTTCCGTGACTGAACTGGTTGTCCTGACACTTCAACTACAGCTTTCTTGCTATCCTGTGTGGTGAAAATGGAGAGAAAGTTGAACTGTTCGCTGGCACTTATCGGACGGCCCTTGGACTGTCACGCACCTTCATTCTACCAGATTCCCCACGCTCCTTGGAACTACAGTTGCAAGGCGATGATCTCGTCGAGGTTTTCCTCGTCTTTTCACAGAACGTGTTTGGCCTCGAGCCTGCTACCGTTCGCGTGCGTGAAGTCCGGCTTGGACGAGCCGAACGGAGAGCTGCACGCAGGCGTGCACGTGAACTCCAGGTAGACGACCTTCTTGGTCCTGACGCAGATGCCCCACCTGCAGTAGAAGATACCACCAATGTCAATGTCAGCGTTGGATTTTCAGTCCCATCGTCGGTTTCTGTCACCACTGAGGTCTCGACTGGAACAACACTCGCCGGTGGTGCCTCACCGTCCACCTCTCAGCCCAATGTGACCCAACGTACCGCTAGCGGGACAGTACCCAAGGTTGAGGATATCGCGCCGATACCTTCTGGTCCTTATACGACCTTCCAACAACTGCCTTTTTCACCAAACTTCCCGCTTGCCTCGGTCGTCGATGACTACGTGATACCCCCAACATATCCGTCCTTTTTACAATACCGCAGTGTCTACGAGCCAGAAGTCAACGGAAATGCAGACGTGGACCTGTCACAAGTGCAGTTCACGCCGCCGGGCCTCCCTGTTCCCCCTGCGGCGCCACCATCACGATGGTTTTATCGTGACCCCAAAGGCGTTGTCCATGGTCAGTCGAAAATTTAAATTTGGGCTTGAACGTATGACTCAGAAATATGCAGGACCTTGGACTTTATCTCGAATGCACGCCTGGTACCGAGAAGCTCTACTGCCTCCTGACCTCCCCGTACGACGGGAGGAAGAGACTGAGTTTGTTCTACTGAAAGATCTGCGACAGCATTGTGTGGATCCTTCGCAACCGTTTGGACCTACACCGATCCGAGCGACCACAGGGGAATCGCCAGTGGACAGCAGTGCTTGCATTGGGAAGCCTCTACTCCATCCTATCTCTTTGTTATCCCAGCCAAGACTCTTTGGTCCTCCAGCTTTATTCTATTCCTCCAGGGGTGGCCACAGTACGGCCATAGTCGATGGCCGAGGGAGGTCCGTCTTGAAGGACCGCTTCTTTTGGACCTCAGACGAAGACGTCGACGGACAACTCCTCCATTCTGGGCGTCTCGGTGATATCAAGCGCCTCGAGGCGTTTGACCTGCAAGACCGCTCGGTTCTGGTGGCCATGCGCCAAGGTGGATTCGAGGCTGTGGATCTGACCGATGCTCTGTTACGGCCGGCAGACGCCTCGCGTGACGTGCTCCCTCATTTCACGGCACCGCCCTTCCAGATGAACCGCCGCAAAATTTTCACTTGGAGGATCGGCTCGCCCGCTTCGTCCTCGTCCTCCGCATCTGTGACCGTCACCACCCTCCCCCGGAACTCTTCCCGCCACAACCTCTCTACGAAGAGGCCCGGCATCGGTCCAGGAAAATTGTCTGCGCGCCAGGAGTTTGGCAGCGGTGACTTTGAGAGCGAGCACTCGCGCAGCGAAATCATATTTCTCGGACGACGTGACGACAGTGTATACCTTTGCGAACGGGATGGTGACACGTTCCGCGTGTTACGGCTGTCCCCACTTGACAACAGTTAATTATAGGCGACCATACGACGAGACGAATGGACTCCTACGACCTACTATATAATCATGCACTAGTCGTCGTTGCTGTATATCACTTCTCCATCTGTGGTCTCCCTTCGTTTCTCTGTGTTTCAGCTCATGCACGCGCATCCATTCATGACACCACTGTCAACAACAGTCATACGTAACGTAATCTCCCATTTGCAGAACATTTTTGATTGATGGCAAGAGCTACGTAGCAATGATGTCTCTTCTTCACGATATCGATAGTATGGGTATAAACTATATATTAGATCGAACGCAGCACAACGTCACTACAGCTTTGCGACTCGTTTTCGCAAAACCGTCTTTTGGATCTTCCCAGTGGACGTTTTCTAGGGTGTGCGATCTTGTTTGTGAGAAAAATAAAAATAAAACGTGAAATGGTGACGCACCGGCAACTCCTTGACGATGGTAACCCATTCGGGTACGGCAAAGCTAGGTAGGCGCTCGCGTGCGTAGGCCTTGAGTTCCTTGGTGAACTCGACGTGCTTGTCGGCCCAGCGCTTCGCAGACTCAAGGTGCACAGTCACGAAGGCCATCGGGCGCTCGCCCCACTTTGGGTGCTCACGCGCCACGACAGAAACCTCGAGGACGTCGGGGTGGCCGGCCAATTCTGCCCATTCAAGTATGAATTACGACAGGCTTCTGGGGATAAAACGAAATTTTACCTTGCTCGATCGCAAGCGACGAAGCGTTCTAACGTTGCCGATCAGCCCCGGGGGGAGAGTCTGGGGGACTCAAGTGAGGTTGATTGTGACACGCACCTCACCACCCGAAATGATGATATCTTTGCTCCTGTCCTGAATTTGCACGGATCCGTCTGGGTGCCACACGGCCAGATCACCAGAGTGGAAGTGTCCGCCCTCGAACGCGTGGGCCGTGGCGTCAGGGTCCTGGAAGTACCCCTGCATGACGATGTTCCCACGTGTGACAATCTCGCCGACGGTCTTGCCGTCGCGGGGGACGTCCACGAGCTTATCACCGGGGGATGTCGTGGGATAGACGACACGGACCGGGGAGGCGGTGGCAAAAGCGTGTCCCTGCCGAGCGGAAAGCTTGGCCCTCTCTGAAAGGGGGAGCGCTAACCAAGAGGGCCGGGAGTAATTGCGAGTAAAAGGCCCATATGTCTCGCTGTAATAGGATCGCTCAAAAAAAATTTAACAGTTCGAGAAGGACGAATGGCACGTACGTCAAGCCATAAACGTGGACAGGCTGGAAACCTCTGCCTTCCAGCTGAGCGAGCAGGTGTGCAGTGGGTGCGGCGCCTGCGACAATCGTCTTGATCGGGTGCGGAAGCTGCTTCGCGTCTGGATGGTTCGCAATCCCGATCTTTATCACCACTTAGTTAGGTGACCTTGGGCGGTCCTCTCAGAAAGGTAAAGTACCTGCACCGTGGGAGCTCCGCAGTAGTGGGTGACACGGGAATGTAAAAAGTGCTTCCAGATTAGACCGTAGTCAACTGTCCGCACGATGATCTTATCAAAGCTGGGGGTTACAGAGGCGCGGATTTAGAGATAAACATAGTCACCTGTTTAGCAAAGGTGAGAGTAAGTGACCAGGGGAACGTCCAGCCTGCAGCATGGAACATAGGAAGAATCCTGTGAAGACGGACTCTATTCGAGCAATATTGACTGCCGGAATGGTGGTAGCCTTACCACAAGTATGTGGATTCTTTGTTCATCCTATGGCGATAAGCCAAAACGTCGTTATCCAGAAGTAGGGAGAACACTCACTGTGCTTCAATGGCGTTGGCGATGGCGGCCAAGTATGTACCTGGAGAGATGGCAAGAGCTAGGTCTGGCGTCTTGTTGTGTCAAAGAGAGTTTTACCTCTCAGTGTCGTCAGGACACCCTTTGGCTGGTAGGGAGGTGAGGATCGCCACCTCCGGAACAATGGGGGAAACTTACACGTCCAGTAGTACCCGAGCTTGGAGAGTGGTCAGAAAAGTGGCGATGAGTTTTATCTGGGGCTTACGTATAATTCAAACAAAATGGTGTATTCTCGTCCGAATCCATCTCGAGGCCGGGCCAACCTTTCTCCTGACTGTATGCTCTTCCGGCGGTCAGGAAGTCTTCGTACGGGTCACCAGCGCGGCCGGTGTCATTGCACACGACGACACGGGCCTTTGCATCACTGACGAGGTGACTGTATTCGTGATCTACAAAAATGAGTTTTGCACCGCAATGGGCGAGGATGTAGTCGATTTCGGGCTTCGTCAGACGCGTGTTAATGGTCGTTATTATCGCACGTGCGCCAATGGTACCCTGGAGTGCGTCTACCAGATCTATAAGCTCGGCCTCCCGTGCGCGGATTCGGTAAAACGTCACCTGCAATCATGGGACTTTTTACGCAATGAGGTCAGTTAATAATTCCCACGGAGGAACATACCAATTGGGTGCGAGGACAGCAATTCTATCGCCAGGCCGGATGCCAGCCTGAAGGAGACCGTACGCAAAGTTCTGCACACGCTGGGCCCTTTACGGCAAGCATTAGACCGTGACTGGGTGACCACGTGGGAACATACCAAACAGAATACGTGTAGTAGACGGGAAACTGCACATCGGGATGGACAAGCGCAAGTTTCTCAGGGTAGATCTGTGCTGCACGCAAGAGAAACTCAAGGGGGTTCTTAACAGAGAAGACACAGTGTTTGCGGTTTGTCGTGTTGAATTAAAGGGAGACGGATACACACCAGGGGATGGAAGTTGACCGGAAGATTAGGTGGGGTACTCAGAGTCAGGCTGAGATTGGGATCCTGGGGAGGAACGCTGGCAGGCGTCGGGGTGAAGGAGAAAGCAATGCCTTGATAGCATGTATTTGTTAGAGCAGCAGACAAGGAGAGAACGAATGAATTTACCTGACTCGTGCATCGTAGAGGACGGAAGAGGAGGGGGGTGATGACTAACAAGGAACAAGTACACTTCTCTAACTCTCACTAGCTTCATGGCCGACGCTGCTTCCGGTTCTACCGATAAGTCTATCCAAGTCAAGCTCGTCCTCCTTGGAAAGTGTTCTATCCGACCCTTTCATACACTCTACTGACCCACTTCGTCTTGCAGGCGAGGCTGCCGTGGGTAAATCCTCTGTCGTCCTGCGCTTCGTATGCGGCCCATTCTCGTCCATCATCGACCCCCCACAACCTGATTAATCTTCGCAGGTGTCCAACGAATTCCAGGTCAACAAAGAGCCCACCATCGGCGCCGCTTTCCTCACACAGAAGTGCCGCCTCGAAGACCGCGTACTCCGATATGAAATCTGGGACACTGCCGGCCAAGAACGCTTTCACTCTCTCGCCGTGAGTGTGGCCATTCCGCAGTCCCACTCGGATTTTATTAAAAATCAAAAATTCCTTCCGCAGCCCATGTATTACCGCAACGCCCAGGCGGCCGTAGTCGTGTACGACGTCACCAAGGCCTCGAGTCTCGAAAAGGCCAAGACATGGGTGAAAGAGCTACAGCGACAGGCCAATCCGAACATCGTCATCGCCCTCGCGGGCAACAAGATCGACCTCGTACAGCCGTCGCAGTCCGCATCAGCCGCCGGCTCTACCTCCGAGTCAGAGGACGAGCCAGATGATGCCACCGCCACCCCCGGTGAGACCGCCGCATCCGGCCCCGAGGCTGAGAACCTCCGTCAGGTTCCCCGGGAGGAGGCACAAGCCTACGCCGAGGAAGCCGGGCTTTTGTTCTTCGAGACGTCTGCAAAGACCGGTGAGGGTGTGGTCGACGTGTTCACGGAGATTGGTGCGTTCTCCCTGGTTTCCCGTTTTCGCATTCTCTCTCACCTCCCGTGCAGCAAAGAATATTCCTATCGAGCACATCCTTGCCTCGTCACGCGGTGCAGCTGGTCGACCAGGTACTGCCGGAAATCGTCCCGGTACTCAAGAGGCTGTGAATCTCGACGAGAACCAAGCAAAGGGCAGGGACGCGTGCAATTGTTAAAGTTTCTTCCTGACTCGCTCGATTTCCTCACACCTTCCCTTTTTCTATAACACCTTTGTTGTTATTCTCCCGATTTTATACATATGCTGCGCACTCCATCTCTATCTCGTTACCTATAATATGGGCTCCGTCATTTCTTACATCGGACCAACTGAAGGTACTAGTTCATCGTTGTAAAACAGTGGCACTCAGCCATCATGAGGAGGCGGCATCAAGTCGACATAAGGCGGCGGTCGCGCAACATGTTCGTGTTCCGCCCCGTCTGGGACGAGGTACGGCGGCGGTGCGCTCACGTGTGAACGGGTCGACACGGGAATCCCTGGCGGCATTTGCGGGGCTGGCCGATCCGCAGGTGGGGCCTGATGTGCGACGCCCTCGCGCGAGCGATATTCGGAGTGTATCGATGGTGGTGGGTCTGACGGGTCATCCATGGGGGGCGGCGGCGGCGGCGGCGCCTCGCCCGCCGTGATTTCCTCCTGCTGATGCAACGTTAGACCCAGGGATATCGTGTGCTCTGGGACGTCGACGTTGAGTCGCACGAGCCCAGTTACGTTCGGGTCCAGCGTAGCCATCTCCACCGGAGGAGGCGGTGTCGGCACCCCATTGCGATCCACTTCGGTGTGCCCGCTGAACTGCGACGATGCCGGGAAGCCAAACAGGATACCCTCGCCCTCGATCACCCGTTGAACGGGCGGAACGAGTGCGGATGGGGTCGTAGCGTCGTCGATGAAGATTTCTTGCTCCGACTCGAGAAAAGTGGGTAGTCTCGAAGACGACGAAGGGAAAGACGTCGGGAAGAAGGGGGGTGGGGCATCGCGCTCTTCGAACGGCGGGGGTAAGCCCGATGCCAAGTAGCTTGGGCCGGCCTCTCCTTCGTAGTGGGGTGCGGCGTCCATATCGTCCGTCCTGTTCGTCCTCGCGGGTGGTCGGTCATGCTTCTTATGATACGCAGAGCCCACAGATTCCTCCACTTCAGGGAGAGGCGCCGGTGAGGGGAGGAAAGTGATTGGGATGGTTATGGTGGAAACTCGCTCCGTATGGTGTGAGGTGTTTCTGAATGTAGCGTGCACCCGAATGCGGAAAGAGACGGAATGGAGGAGGGTGGTCTGTGTTATGGACGCGCATTCGGCGTCGCTACCAGTAGAACCAAAGTCGCCAGCCGGAAGCGGGTGGGTCGAATCGGACGGTGATGATGACGGTGACGATTGATGCAACATAAATCTGAGGCGTACGGGGAGTGACGCGTGAAAACGACACAGTGCACCAGAGCGCGAGATCACAGTCCGGTATGTCGCAGAACGAGACTGAGGAAGATCTCCCTCGGGGTAGGGTGCAGAAGTCGGGGGAGCAGCACGTTTCTCATGTGACGGGAGAGAAATCCCTAATGGGGCACTCGCGCCGTGATCACCCTCCTCTTCGGATTCATCATCAATGTCAGATGGAATGTCCACATCGACTGACTCGGATTCATCAGATTCGGTTCCGTCGGCGACACGAACAATCCTGATGAGTTCGGCTTTTATGTTCCGCAGTCGAAGACCACCTTCTACGACGAGTTCCCGCGTTGGAGGGGGTACTGTCACGTAAATGGGAACCGGTTCGACGCAGTTATACGTAGTTCTGGGGAGCTCAACCTCTACCCGGGAGGGATTGGCTAGAGTACGTGTAACGGGGGAGACAGGTATACTGCGTGTGTGAGAGATGAACCGCCTCGTATGGACGGTAAGCTCTTTGGAAAATGGCTGTGCAGTGTCGTCGAAGGGGTGGAGAGTAGCGGATAGGATGTGTCTCAATGACGATTGTGGTGTATGGATGCATTGAGGGGTGTCCGGAGTAAGTGGGAGAGCGAAGGGAAAGGACGACGGGGGGAGCGTCTCCTTGTCGTCCTCGGATTCATAGAGGATGATAGAAGATTGGGAGAGCTCGATAACTTGATCATAAGCAACCTCGACGGTACGGAGGTCCATCGTCCTTCAGGACAGAAAGGCTACGCTCAGCAGGTGAACCGAAAGGTAGGGCTCAGATGGCGACGGACACTTTTCGCCAGCGGACAGAGTCCGTTCCTTTGATTTGGAGTTCGCCTTCAATGGCTGCGCGTTCGCCATCAGCGCCAAGAAAGCCTTGCTGGAACCTCAGAGAATCTGTAGCAGGGATTATGAGGATCTGTGGCTCGGATTGAAGGGTGTTTTCAGGCGAAACGGCTGCATCTTGAGCATATATGGGGAGAGAGGAATCTGAGGACATTGCTAGAGGAGGAGAGACACGCCGCTGACTCCACCCTCTCAATTCAGCCCGAATTACAAAGACTTTGTTACCAAGACGTCATCTCCATCAACCCCCTATCATAACCACTCCCTTCGTAATCTTCTACGAAGCTTCACTGCTCACCCAACGGAAGTCTATGGGACACGGCGTGGGCCTCGATATTGATCTCCTTGTTCCCCGATTCCCAGGGATATTTCCTTGCACCTCACCGCCGCCAAAACCAAATGTCTGATCTCGTAATCGAAGTCGTTAAGATCAGCGACTTTCAAATGTGCACCATTATTATCGTCCAGATCAAGAATAACCAGCGCTTGCAATCAGGTCTCGAGACGCTAGAAAGGCAGATAGATTCTCGGACAGACGCCGCCTTCCGCGGAACTGATCTCGGGACTGCGATTTCAAAGGTGTATCGGATCACTACTATCGGACCCCGTTGGCGCTATGGTGTCAAGGAAGACGACGGACAGGGTCTGAGACCATTAATCGATTGGCATGAGACCACTCATGATCAAGCCTCGTACGACCGACTTTCAATGCCTGACTTCTCTCGTTGCGGAATTGCAGAAGTCTTTCATCGAGGATGGTGATGATGATTAAATGTTGACGGGGCTGTCTGGGTCTGAGTCAACACTTTCTGTCTATGTACATTGTCTCAAATGTAAAGTACACTCTCGAATCCATGGAGCGTGAATGATCAAGCAGACCGTCGCTTACAATTCCAAGTACCAGTTTCGCAGTTGACCTGGGACATTTCTCGAGCACGAACTTCCCCAAATTAAACGAGCAACGAAAAAAGTACACATTCGTACCAACCAGTTGGTGGTGGTAAAAAGTCGTGCAGGTTCCAGAATGCCATCGTCGTAGCGCCTTCATAGCAAGGATATCTCCTTGGATATCTCCCAGAGTTCGGCACGACCAGGCTCTGCTCACGAAGCAGGGTGTGGACGCCCACTTTCCCCCAACTGACAAACAGAATATCGCGGAATGCTCTCATGATTGCGAGTTCTCGTTGTCCTAATCAGAGTATATATAAGAGGGGCCGTAGTGATTATACAAGGTATCCGTCATATCATCCAACACGCGCTAAACTTTCCAACTCGCGGAACATAGAGTCATCGACCTCCTTTTGTAGCATGATCCCCCACACAACCTCCTCCTGAAACCCACTCAATGATCCCGTCCCTTTCTCTACGTAATCCTCGCCCACTTCCCCGTAGCCGACTCCGAATGAGAGCGTGACGCTTCCCGTATTTTGCGTCGTATCGAACGCGTCCTCGCCCTCGTCCACCACCTTCAGCGTCTCCACAGCTCGCTTTGCGCAGACGGAGAACCACATCCGCAGCTCTTGAGGGACGTTCATCGTGAATTTCTTCACTAATCGGAGCATGAGCTTGGTGAAACCCAACCGATGGTCCTTCTTGAGCTGTTCCTTCATAGATGGCGGTGCAAGGAACGCGATAGCATAAAGCCCCATGATGACCTTCTCGATGTAGCTAAGCCACGGCTCTCGCTTTGCGATTTTGAAATCATCATCGACAACCGGAAGGCGATGCATGAGCGCCTCGAATATCTGTCGTAACCATGTTTGCGGCACGGCCTTTGCTATCACCTGCCGATTGGCATCGGGCTGCCCGAAGCGACCGAGCACCTCCAACGCGGCGTCGACCAAGGCAGGGGGTTTTGAATTGGAATTGGTGCTAGTGAGGATAAATAACTCGGAAGGATTGATGGTTTCCGACGGGTCGACTAGGAAGGATGCTGTGAGCATGAACGCACGCCTCGCCACCTGCAAGGCAGCGGGTGAAGGTGTGCTCGCGAGCACCATGGAAGGGGCAAGCCGCACGGACCCAGATAGGTTGATTAATAGGTAGAGGACATCTCGCCGAACAGCAACGAGGTCGCGAAGTGTGAGTGCACTGGATGCTGCGTGGGGTTTGCCATCTGGGTCTAGCTTGACGCCACAAACTCGTAACATGGTAGCGAGGAGGCGTTCATGGTTCGCAAGATACTCGTGGTTGTCCGGAATCACGGAAAGGTTTCGCATTATATTCACGACGGCAAGGACGACATCACCTGGGCGTTGTTTCGGTCCCAGAGTAGCGTAATCCTTCATGCCTTGCACCTTTTCTAGGCCTGCAAACGGCTGGTTCCCCTTTTCTAGAATGGTATCGACCAACTGCTTATTGGTAACGATTGAAGTTTCGGCGAATGCATCGTCCTGCTCTTCTTCCTTGAAGCTAACCTCTAGTAACAAATCCAAAGCTTCGTCCATAAGTTCGGGACAGTTTGCGATGGGAAAGCCGCTTGTCCCTTGTCCACGCATGATGGAGAGAAGTGTGAACGTCGTGATTGCATAACCCGTTTCGGTGGAAATCCGCGAGCGTAGACTCATAGTGAGTGCGTCAATGTCAATGTTTCCCCATTCACTGATCTCACGCAAAGGGTGTCTGGATGTCAGGCGTTGGTGCTCCTCGGTGATGGCACGCAAATCTCGGCCTCCAACGGTGTCTACTTCGCGAACGAGGGGGAGGTATTCCACCTTTCGACGGTGTGGCGTATCAGATGGCTGGTTTGGCTGAGAAGTGGAAGCAGCTGCTGTCGTTGAGGATTCCCCGGTCGGAGGCGCAGAAGCACGATCGGCATTAGACTGACGGGTACATATTTCTCTATGTTAGTAGGTGTCACTTCCAATGGTACACGACTAACCAAGTTTGTATCGGGAGAATCGACTGCAGTTGGAAATAAAATAAATACCGATAATAATTCACACACAAACCCACATACCGGTTCTTTGACGAGTTCGCTTCATATCTCCCGTTTCAGGTGCTCCCTTTCTTTTCCGGTTTTCTGCGTCGTTGTCGAACGAAAGTCCCCCTTCTTGTGTCTGCCCATGAAGTTGTGCGCTATCTGGGGATGAAGCCTTTGCAAGGAATGGTTGAGACATGCTTGGCCCTATTCCCGACACTATTCCAGGGGACTGAAGCGAGGATCCAGTTGGCGGGAGCATGTCCAAACCAACGGTCGGTTGTCTCTGCACTTGCGAGGACGGGAAGGAATGGTGGGGTGGCAGCGATGAATTCCCATCCATGTGGGGAATCGCCGGAGGTATCGCCCCTTGCGCATTTATATCCGCACCAGACATCTGTCCGGTGACACCATGCTGGCCAACTTGTTGGGGCTGTCCGACTTGTCCCTGTGCGTTGACCATAGGTCGCTGCTGCTGCTGCTGCTGCTGCGCATTTTTGCGACTCCACTCCTCGAACGGTAGCAGGATGGCTCTGTAATATTGACCCAGAACCTGTGCTACGGAGGTTGGAGCCCCGTTCACGGAAAAAGTCTCAGGTAGGTCAAAGACCTGCAGCATAGACGGCCAAAGCCGCTCTTGTGACAACTTGTTTTGGTTGTTTAGTTCGAAAACTCTAAGCGAACACAGGGACGCTCACTTTAGCCCAACCACCACCTGAGTGTACAGCCGCCCATAATTTGAACAAGTCAACAGGCTTCCCTGCCAACATGACAGAACCCGCCTCCGTGTGTGACGATTCCAATGTCTTCCATTTGGATTGATTAGGGTCAAAACTCGGAGGGTATGGTATACCTGTGAGGGCAGGAGGGAGGGGATCTTTGCAGGCCAAATGGAAGTTAGCGAGGGTGCCTAGGAACTGCCTTTGCTTGTTCTTATGTTGGGGATTTAGCTGTTGCTGGCTCTGGCGGATAGGCAGCTGTCCTGCGGAGGACATGAAAGGGTCGGATGATGAAGGACTAAAGTTAGCGGGTTGTTGATTTGAACCGGGCTGTTGGTGGCCCAAAGATTGTGCTTGGAGTGACATGCGGCCTTGTGGCGACAAGGCAGAAAGGGGATCGTGACCAGGTGCAGGGGACGGCGATTGTTGTTGATGCAGTCCTCCTCCGAGAAAAGAACCCGAGGTTGGACCGCTAGGGAGAGGGGAAGGGCGAGTCGTTTGGGCTCTTCGAGCGAGGCCGGCTGCATTGAGGGCAGCAAATTGTTTGGCGGTTGCGGGATTCATGTTAGGATTATTGAAGAACGCGGGGGGAATGTCCGTTGCGCTTGAACCGGGATTGGGAGAAGCAGGTAGGTGATTGAAGCCGGCAGGAAAGGATTGGTTGGAGCGAGCGGCATTCTGTTGTTGTTGACTGGAAGTGGATAACCGAATAAACGAAAGTACACCGACGAAATGGACTGAGACTTACAGCATGTTCATAAGTTGTTGCTGCGATGTGCCTTGGTCGAGTAATCGTTGTATCTGTTCGTTGTCGAGCCAGTTGCTAGTGGGTGAATTAGACATGCCACTGTCACTTTGTCACTTGATCATTCCATGTCTACCCACAACATAATTGACCATATTTTCGCCCACTCAGCTCCCCTCAAAAAACAAAAGAAACGGAAAACAAACAATTCTCAATCACAACCCAACGATCCGAAAGCCCCAGCACCCGAAATTGTCCATGATCCCTCATCTCAGTCATCTCGTTCGGCCACCCCCAAGCGAGGGCCACACACAGCCACAGTATCCAGCCAGGTACTGTCCGTTTACCCTTGTGACACGCCTCCGTGTCTTGACGAGGTTTTAGCCGCGGTCTAGTAAAAAGCGGAAGCTAGTCGAGAAACTCGACCAAGACAAATTCAACGACTCACGAGGCACGGGCCCCCGTGAGCATCGTGCCCCTCCGTGAATACCGCAGGCCTTACCCCTCTTTACAGGTCGTAAAACCGAAGAGGGTTTCTCAATATTCAAAGAGGATGAGCTTGGTATCAACGTAGAAGCTGGAGGTGAGTTTAGTCACCTCAGCTTGCGAATTAACTTATACCACTGTAGGAACCCCATTATGTCCCTTCGATTGTAATTGTTGTGAGTGTCCCACCTCTGTTTCCTCTGCAGGCTATCTAATGCTCGGACATAAGGCTTTTGAAGCACACGCACATTTTCTCAAAGCCTGAGTTGTGACACGCTTCCAAGCCGAGCCATTGCGGCAGATCTTTCCGGCTCTATCGAAGCCTCTAGACCGCTACATAGCCACGGTCATTAGAGGTCAATATGTAGCCAACAAGTACGCGCAAGCCCCCGTTAGCCTGTTCTTCCAAATATTCTTGTTCCGGACAGAATCCCCACTTCCGTGGCACGGCTGTGGGGGCACAAGCCCTTTTCACTGACGGTGTTTACTTGCACTGGACGCATGTTGTTCCCTTGTACTCTACGTATGCATTTCTGTAAGAATGTGCCTACTACAAATTTTTGCTTGATGCGAACTCTCGAGTCAAGTTACTGTGATGACGGAACGTACTGTGTTTACGATAGGACTTACGGCATCTGGGTAACCGCGCGTGCGAGCTGTCTTCGAAACGCTCACTGTGACCACGCCAAAACAATATGCTTTGCTCTAGAGCGACCGCGAGACACCTAGCTCGCTATGCGATAAGGTGGCAACATACCTCCGCTCGTCCAGCTCTCAACTCAGTGACCCCAGACGACATCGCTCACTTCGCACAATTCTTACCTCGGAATGCCATCCTTTCTACACTGTCCCCGGTCTCGGTTGCTCCCGCAGAAATCGAGCAGTATAACTCGGACTGGATGGGGAAGTACCGCGGAAAGTCGACGACCGTCCTGCGGCCTCATACGACGGAGCAAGTCAGCAAGATATTGAAATGGTGTCACGAACGCAAAATAGGCGTCGTTCCCCAAGGCGGAAACACTGGCCTCGTTGGCGGAAGCGTGCCCATCGAAGACGAACTCATCTTGAGTTTAGGAAACATGTCCAAAGTGCGATCGTTTGACCCCGTGTCAGGTACGCACGCACACACTCCTACTCACCGCGGAACACGACTAAAGTTCGGCATGTTCGCGCGATGTAGGAGCACTCGTGGCCGATGCTGGGTGTATTTTAGAGGCACTTACGGAACACATTGCCACCCATGATCACATTATGCCCCTCGATTTAGGTGCCAAAGGCAGGTAGGCGTCTGAATAACTTTTGTGTCTTACTTCATGCACGCGAATTAAACACCATTGCAGTTGTCAGATAGGCGGAAACGTTTCGACAAATGCAGGGGGACTTCGTCTCCTTCGATATGGCTCTTTGCATGGTAGTGTGCTCGGTCTCGAAGTAGTGCTCCCTGATGGCACCATCTTGGATAACCTCTCCACACTTCGAAAGGACAATACTGGTGAGTTTTACGACGTAACCGAATGACGCCGAACTCTCATCGCTCTCTAGGTTATGATCTCAAGCAGCTCTTCATTGGCGCCGAAGGCACGCTCGGCGTGGTCACCGGCGTGTCTATTCTCACATCCGCCGCTCCCCGAGCGGTCAACAACGTGATTTTAGCCCTCCCGCGCTTCGAGAACGTCCTCCCCCTTTTCAAATCGACTCGGCGTCATCTCTCAGAGATTCTCTCTGCCTTTGAATTTATTGATAGGACCGCGTACGAACTCGCTGTGAAGCATGGCCAAGGAAAGGGCCTGACCGAAG
Organism: Lactarius deliciosus; assembly: GCA_021525775.1. Classification (NCBI taxonomy): domain Eukaryota; kingdom Fungi; phylum Basidiomycota; class Agaricomycetes; order Russulales; family Russulaceae; genus Lactarius; species Lactarius deliciosus. The sequence continues at coordinate 26,180 of JAKELK010000356.1, read as the reverse complement.
AAGAAAGCGAAGGCGCCGAGTGCTTCGTGTTGCTTGAGACTAGTGGGGGTAGCAAAGAACATGATGAAGAGGTTCGTGATTCGATCATAGACCGCTGACTCTTTGAATGATGCCGGCTGGAAGAAACTGAACGCCCTCCTCGAAACACTTCTCGAGTCTGATCCACCTCTGATCAACACCGGCGTGCTTTCCCAATCCCCTACCCAATTTGCCTCACTTTGGCGGCTGCGCGAAGGCGTAACGGAGGCAGTTTCCAAAGAAGGGAAGGCTTATAAGTATGATATATCGATCCCCCTTGCCTCCTTCAAGGACGTGGTAGACGCGACAAAGGAGCAGCTGCGGAAGAAGGGCTTGCTACATGAGAACGCAGTAAAGCACGTGCTTGGATATGGACATGTCGGTGATGGTGAGCCCTGGTGTCAAAATTTCCGAGCCTCTGCTGACTGTATTTGTGGTAAGGTAACCTACACCTCAATATAGTGGCGGCGGCGTATACCCAGGAAATTGAAGCGGCTCTGGAACCGTTTGTCTATGAACTCGTCTGTGAGTGGCAGGTTTAGGAAACGTTCCCATATTAGAGGCTCATGACTTTTACTAGCGTCCTATAAGGGGTCTATCTCTGCCGAGCATGGGATAGGAGCCATGAAGACCCACGCCATCCATTATTCGAAGTCTGCTGTCGCCGTGGACATGATGAAAAGGATAAAACATCTATTTGACCCCCATGGCATTATGAATCCGGGGAAAGTGCTAGAGTAATATTTAGTATATCTAGGTCATCAATTAGGGTGCGTGGACCGCGAATTCTCCACCTCGATTTTGAGTGCATTTGCACGGTGTCTCGACTCGAGGGTGTGGTCTTGATTCGTCTTCGTTGGCCTTGGGATCGGCGATCCGCAGCTGATCGAGCTCCCTGTCAAAAGTGACCCTCTCTTCAAATTCGACGAGGGCGGCTTAGCCATTCCATTCGTTTTTGTCGCCGCCACGGTGCTTGGTCCTCGCGTTTATGTCGAAGCAGAGATTGGAATTGGACCGTAACGGGCGACTCGGTGGCGCTGGAACCCACCGCACGCCGTTGCATTTGCACGCTGGGATAGCGCTTCGAATTCTTTGGATCATGTTGATGCACGTTGATGCATTCACGAACTGCAACCGATTTGAAGCACTGGCAATCACGACATATCGATCTGCGGATCAGTTCAAGAACAGTCAATTCGATGAACTCGATGCGACCGTGTCACACCGACTGTTTCTTTTTTAATGAACAACCTCGGGTCCTAGACGTCGCTCGCTCTATGGGGGTGTCGGCTGCGCAAGGACCGCCCGACGATCCTCCTGCGACACCCGCAAAAAACCTCATCCGAACGGCTGGTTACGAGTCTACCCGGGTCCCGTCATGTAACGATCCGCGCAAGTCATAGGACCTCCTTCTATATACGGTGATTCCAGGCCTCGCCAAGGTGCAGCAAAGATTTACAAAGCGATCAGCGGTCACGCGTGGTTCACATCAGCAGAGACTTCCCTTGTCCTAACTTAGGAGTGCCACTCGGGCTCAGGCACCGGCATCATCACTGTTTTGCGTCAGTTATGAGAGCTGTGGTTATTACATCACTATATTCTGTTTGACTGACTCCAAGCCCGACTCGCTCACACTCAACGTGCAATGTCTGAACCCCCCAGTGAGTCATTACAATTTATTGGTCTCCTAAACTGACCTTTTATGCTTTCTAGTGCGTGATGACCCCTTAGAGACTTACATCTACTCACCAGCATTCGACAAGGAGTGCGCCATGTACTTCTTCAAGGGGATTGACAAGGGCCCCCCATCCGACGACAGTAATCTAGATTACTCCTCCTTTTCTTCCATCAAGTCCTCTCCCTACGATGTCTCCGAGCTCGAGGCTCACCTTTATTATTTCGGTATCCGGGGTCCCAGGCGCCAGGGTCCCAAGTTAATATTCCGCACATCCAAGGATATCTTCACAGCGCCCTCAGGGCCAGAGCGGGATCCTCGTCTCATGCAACTTCGGCCCGCCTATGGGCACGACAAACTTAGCAAGGATGATCTGTGGACCACTATTCGGACTGAGGTTTGTGAACTTCTTGAAGCAATCTGCGGGCTGACATTTGTTCCACAGGTTGTCAAGCACCTTGACCAGCGAAACATCCAGTTTTCATCAGTTGACCTCGTTCGTTTCAGCTGGGAGGACGTCAAGGAGAACGAGGACATCGAGGCCAACGAGGACATCGAGGACAACGAGGACAATGAGGGCAACGAGGACGACGAGGATGACATCGAGGTTGTCGACATCAAGGTCACCCCGCACAGGAGTCAGACTGTCGTTACCACCCCCGTCACGATTTGGGTGGGAGTCTTGCCCGACACTCTCACTGGCGAGGTTGCATTCCATTCATCCAACGACATCCTTGATCTCCTCAAGGAGTATGGCATATCCGACATCGATGTTGCGTACCGTGAGTCGGTGGTTAGGGAATTCAGTAGACCTGAACTATTCGCACCCGTCTCGGATCGCGATCCCCTCAAGGCCGTCATTGACCCCGTAACTACGGCACTTAGCTTGCCTATCTCTGGCTTGAAGACGCTCACACGCCAGGGAACAATGGGCTTCTACTTCAGAGTGGGTAAAGATCTTTACGCCGTCACGGCCCGCCATGTCCTGTTCCCTGACGACGAAGGCAATAATCCATACTCATATATCGGTACGTTCTTTTCCCCAAGAACATGAGCACAATTTGACTACATCTCTACAAAGCTGGGCCCAAGAAGGAGGTCGTCCTCATGGGCACTGATGCTTTCACTAATTTCCTCAAATACATCCAGAACCATATCGGCACCCTGAACACCGCAGTTAGCATCTTTGAGACGCAGGTTACGGTGTTAACGGAGAGGTCGGCAGGTGGTGGCCCTAACGCTGAGCAGGCAGCACGCGAGCTGGTGGAGACTCAACAAGAGCTGAGCAAGACACGAACAACCATCAAGGAACTTAAGAAGTTCTTCATGAAGATGAATAAGGAGTGGAAGAAGCCGAAGGACCGGGTCATCGGACACGTTGTCTGGGCGCCTCCCATCAGTGTCTCTACTGCTCCCTACAGTTATACGAAGGATGTTTGCGTCATCAAGCTCAACCAGAAGATGTTCTTGCAGAACTTCAGGGGGAATGTGCTCGACCTGGGTGTGTGCCAGTCCATCTAGCTAGAGGTGTCTAATCTAACTGTTCATATTCCAGGCCCTGAGATCGACGGCGTCAAGTTTATCAAGCTGATGTACCCTAGCATCAATGCGCCATCCGATTTTCGTTATCCAGCTGAACGTCTCCTCAAGCTCCGAGGCATTCTCTCTGCCGAAGAGATACGCACACCTAACAACAAAGACATCAATGACGACCCCATGCGATACGTGATAAAACGTGGCTTCACCACACACACCACGATCGGTTACTTGACAGGATTCGAGTCTCATGTTCGCCGTTATTTTGTTCTAGGCACCCGCGATTCGGTGGAGGCAACGGTCTGCCCCTATGGCAATGACTTGCCGGGTCCGTTCTCCAGGAGCGGGGACTCTGGGTCTATCATTGTTGATGCCCTTGGCCAGTTCGTCGCCCTCCTCACTACCGGCACAGGTCCAACCGATTCTTCTGACATCACGTTTGGCACGCCAATGCACTGGCTCTGGGAGATCATCAAGGCTGAGTTCCCTGGTGCCAACCTCCACTTTGAAGACAATGACAACTAGGTTCGTCTCTGCCTTCTGCCTCATCCTCTCATACTTATAACTGACGGCCTTACAGTGAAATCCAAAACAGGGCCCTTTGCGTATGGACACATCCCTGGGCTGTGATTACGAATGTACTATATGAAGCATACACGCAACCTGGCTACTGTAAGCACTTATAAAATCTGTGAAGTACATTACATACGATTCTTCGACATGTGCATATAATTTCTGGCTAACTCTCATGGCCAAGTTATAATCGCACACAATTTCCGGATGGCTCATGGCTTGGCTCGTGGTGGCTGCGCATACAATTCGTGGCACGGTACCCTTACCCGTGACGACCGCGACGACACAGCCCCAGGCCTTTCCTGCAATCGCCATTTTTGTCTCTGACTTCGTCCGCATTTCTACCCTCTCTGGTGACATCGGCAACAGACAATCAGACTGAATCTGAGTCCCTGTCCGCATTGGTGTCTTTGATCTCCCCGAAGCTTGACCATGCTCTACCGCTTCCTCCCATCCAGTTGTCTGCACCCCTCCTTTCGCCATTGACCTCCGGGATTTCGCCTTCCATGACTGACTCCCTGTTGAATCTGCTGGAGCCCTGCGAGCTCGACTCTACCCCTGCGCCTGCACCTACTAGCGACAACGCTTCGCTGGGTTTCGAGCGGCCCCCTTCTTCATCATATGGCATCGTTCTACACCTCCTGCTAACGCCACTCGAAGTCTCGCAAAACGCGTCGATTTCACCCCACCCGCAGCGACTGCAATGACCACTCGGAGTCACATCGATCGGCTCGGATTCTTCCACTCTCGAAGTTACATCGGGCCCTCGTCTCGTCAGTTAACTCGGATGCCGACAACCCCTACCGGTCAACGAAGTTTCGTCAACATTTGCTCTTTGTCTCACCCTCTCTTCGCCCCCACTTCCATTGTCTAGCTCCAGCTTTGCTCACCTCAACTTCGTGTTCGGTCAACATCACGGTGTAAGGATACCTCGGGCCCTGGCCCCGAAATCGCGCATCTTCGGTCAATGCGGACTCGGACTGTCGTTGCGTGGCTTAGCTGCCTCACATATCGGTCTCGACTTCCCACGGCGTCGCACTTCGCTTTCCCTCATTGATCTCTCTCTCGTTCTCTCATCACACACTAAACACTCTCTTTCCCCTCGTTCGGTATTTCCATCGCCATTACCCACCCTCGTCTCACGTCGCCATGGACGCCAACACCGACCGCCTCGCAAATAGCCCGTAAGCACCCAAAGACAGGCCACGCGTTCCTGCGCCTCGTGCATCCATTGTTCATCCTCACTCCGTGCTCGTTGCCCACCGCTTCTCCTTTGAACATGTCACTTCGGCCACGCTGCCCCTTTGTCTCTGGCAAGGGCGCGGCACTTCGTATTGTTCAGTCTTACTAATCTTTTGTCTCAGTGTGCGCGCCGTCATTCGCCATCTCTTTGTTCAACGCTGGTTCCTTGCCATCTATCTCGCCACATCGTACCTTACGTCCTCGGTTCTGCGTTTCGATCATCTCCGCGTCCCGTCTTGATTGTTTCCTCCCATATGCCACCTCCTTCCCCTTTATCATCCCTCTTACTTCTTTACATCTCCGCTACGCTTCCTACTTATTCTCGGAACACATCGTATATGGCTCGCTTGTATGTAAACCGACGTTCTTGACTCATTGATGGCATTGTCGTTTCCCCCCTTTTCCTCAGTGTGCTTATCCCGGAAGTCAGGCCCTACCGCGGGCACTCGAAGGATTAAGTTCGCTCAGCTCATTTCGTTTCGCCTCGTCTCGCTCTCGCGTCGACCCCCCTTGGCTCGCGGCTCTTCTCTTCTCTTGGTCCCTAACCGCTGCGAGGAATCCCCTCCGCTTCGGACTCACGCAGACTTGGCTCCGTACAACGGTCCTAGTTTCGGCACTCGTCAACATTTCGGCAAGCATTTCCACCCACTCGCACAAGTTCTGGAGCAACAAAGAAGGACCTCGGTGGTGATCAAAACGGCACCTCAGGTTTCAAGGCATGCGACACCCTCGAACATCGACTACAGTTCGGACAGTACACGCCCCGCGCCTCACATTTCGTTTTCGACCCTGGAGGCTCAGTTTCAACACCTGACCCAGTACATGAAGACTTGGCGACGCTTGCCAGCGCAAGTCGAAGACACGCAACGGCTTCATCGCACCTTGCATCGCACACATGTCGCCACCTCCATCACCCTCATTCTAGCCGACAATCTCATCGTTTTCGACCATGGAGGTGTAAGTTTTGCGTTAGAACCGGCTCGCCAGCGCAAGTCACAGACGCAGTGACTTCATAACACGATGCAGCAAGCGACGCAGTCTTCCTCTTGCCCTTCCTAGTACTATCGTTTTGGCTCACAGTTTTCTTATTTTTGGTGTCGAGACCTTGGTCAAAACCCCTCTTTTTTCTTAGAAGTAGCTTGACCAGGGACGGTCAATTTTTGACCCCCTGCTATTTACTGTAAGTATAATACTGTGGTGTACGGTATTGTTCTGTGTAGCGGTAATGTGTCACGATCTCAGTCAGCACTCATGTAATCTGCTTAGTCACAAATGTATGTGATGTGGCTGCACCTAACCTTATCCTAGCTCCGACACTACCCCCAACCCCATTACGAGTCTTACCTCTGTTACTCCCCGTCTGGCTAAATGGTACTGTGCCGTCTTTGCTCCCTTCATCTACATTTGTATTTGATCGCCGCTAGCCTGTGTTCCAAGACAGCAATGGTATAGCCGTCAAGTTCTTCATACAAAAAGACCTTCCGACCGAGTTGCAGGCGGAGCTTTGCGAGACCATCACAGTGAGATACACCCATGTCGTTTCGCCCCTCTCGACACACTCAATCAAAAATCGTCCTACAGGCTCTCGGTGGGCGTGTCGAGGCCAAAGTTCCGCGGCAAGGTTTTGTGTTGATTCGGCCCCACACCAACGAGGGGGAGCGCCTCATCCTCTGCTGGGACAGCCCCGATCGGCCCGAGAGGCACTTCGTTCCATATACTTACGTAGAGGCGTGCAAGATTGCTGGAATGTTGTTGAAGCAAATTTTCGTGGAGAATGGAGAGGCCATCAAGTTTCACATCGACTCGAGCATCGCTAACATAAACGCCCGCGCGGCACTCAGTGCGAGGATCATGGTCGGTCATTTCGGCGTGTACCTACCTAGACACCGCTGATCAGCTGACTTTGTAGCACTCTGGAGGCGACCCTAGCGCATCTGCTCAAACGGCACGTGTGATTCTCGCAGACCCCAACACCGAAATCTTTCAGCACCTAGTGAAGAACTATCAGGGCGTTCCAGGGAAATACGTCGAATCGTATTTATGGGTCAAAAAGTGCGTCGAAAAGGGAACGGTGGTATATACACCACTTGTGTATAAAAACCCTGGTGGTAGACGCCCAGGAGAAGAGTACGTTGCGTATTTTCAATTTTTTAAGCCGAAAACTCACACTATCGTAGGAGGACCCAATTCACGGAAGAAGACGAAGAGCGCCTTTGCAATTGGATCGCCGCTAAAATTCCTTACAAGGAGACTGGTGGTAGGACTGGCAACAGACTCTATCAGCAACTCTGCGATATGGTATGTCGCGTCTTCCCGTTTTCCCGTTTCTTGCTCTGAGAGCGATGCAGGCAAATGACCCGGAATACACCTGGGTTACACGCCATACGTGGCAGTCTTGGCGCGAGCGCTACAAGAAGAACTCGCAGCGGCTAGACGCATTGATCCAGGCCATCGTCGAACAGAAAAAGCCCTCCCTGGGTGAAAAGGGCCAGTACGGTTACGTGCGCAAACCAGAAGAAAAACCAAAGAGAAGTAGGAAGCGAAGGGAAGATGGTCCGGGCGCAGGCCCATCCAATGACGATGATTTTCTCCAAGCTGGTCCATCGCATCCGATGGCTATGGGGATGCACGTTTCCCTGTCTGCCCAGGATGGGCATCCCCATCCCGGGATACCAGTGCCACCGGTGCCGGTCGATATATATCAACATCCCTCGGCTCATCCACACCTGCACGGTGTCTCACATCATCTGAACCAAATGCAGACTCCCGCGAGCAGTTCCATGGGTCTAGGCGTTATTCGAGATGGCGTAGTGGTCGTACGGGAGAGCCCCGCTGAGGAAGAGATGGAGGACGAGGAGGCCGACTGGGAGGTCAGAGTGGGCAACGACTCACCACCCATGTGGGGAAAGCGCAAAGCTGGCGAAGACCCAAAAGAAAACGGCAAAAAAGCCAAGGTGGGGTGAGTCTCCGCCACGTTTGTTAGCTCAATATCAAACGCTGATGGAGAGTTGCAGCGAGCATACGAGCGGTCACCCGGCTTCTGGAGTTATACAGCGAGATGGACCGATTCTTCACGTTGTGGACCAAAGTATCTTAGATATCGCGCGTGAGTTCCGTTTCACTGTTGAGGAGGTCCAGGAGCACTATGATCGTTGCGGCGCTATGGAGCGGACGAGAGCACGCTTCAAGAAGATGCGCGATACGTTATTGGCCTTGGCAGATGATTCGGATCATGTTGCATAATGTCTGGGTATTCCTTGGCGTGTATTATAGTGTACCTTCTGCCTTCTTGATTTATTTACACGTGAGATTATCACAACACGTTGGCAAGGGTGCGTCCTAAGAAAAGAGTGGTGCCCGCCAAGACGACGATAAACCAAGTTACTCCAAATCCGTGGATAACATATCACCCGCAGCTCGGGCAGGTGCGGGTGGCGTACTGAAAGGTTTTCGTCGCCTTGACCCGAAAACGGTCTCAGTAACGTAATGGACAGGGATGAAACGGCATACCTTTCTCCTGCAGCTGCAGATGGGAACGAACCAAACATGTCTGGATGCTTGGGTGCTGGGGTCTCGCTACAATAGGTCCTCAGCAACGATCGTGGTATGTAAGCCGGCAAGGACATACGAAAAATATGGATGCTGCAATGCTTCATCTGCAGATATCCTCCTCTCGGGGTCGTACGTCAATAAAGACGACAACAGGTCAATTCCAGCTATTGTTAGGAATGGGAACTTCTGGCGGAATTGGTGGGGCTGGGGGGACGGTAAGGTAATAGACTTCGCTAATGGGAGGGTCGAGTATTCGGGCCATGAGTCATTTGTTGGCGAGCCCACGAGTTTGAATATCATGGAAAGAAGCTCAATTTCAGCTTTCGCCTGGAAGAGCGGCTCCTTCAACATAAGCTCGGCAAATATACACCCAACAGACCACATGTCAACGGCCGTTGAGTAGGTTTTTGCCCCTAGAAGGATTTCAGGGGCCCTGTGTTTCGGATGATGTGCGACGTGAATGGAGTCCTCAACAAGGGACACTCACCTATACCAAAGTGTGACTACGAGCTGCGTCATCCCTCCGACACCTACAGGGTCTCCGTATCGTCTTGCAAGACCAAAGTCAGCAACTTTGATTGTGCCCCGGTTGTTCATGAGTAAATTGCTTGTTTTCAAGTCACGGTGCAAAATCCAGTTGGAATGGCAATGGGAAACGGCGGACAAGAGCTGGAGCATGAGTGTTTTGATTTCGGATTGCAAGAAAGGGGAGGGCATGAGGGTAAGGAGGGTCTTTAGGTCGTGCTCGATGAAGTCCATTACGATGAAGACTCTGCGCAGAACCAGCTAAAGTCAACCTGAGACGTGGGGTGATCTTTATGACGCGTACTGGGTGAGCGTTTCGCCGACGACTACTTCGCGGATGCCAACGACGTTATCGTGTCGGCATGACATGAGAGCGTTTATTTCGCGAAGAGCGGTGATGGGGAACCCGTGCTTCTCCTCATCGAGCTTAAGCTTCTTCAAGGCAACAATATCGCCTGTTTGCTTTTCTCTGGCGCGAAAAACGACGCCATAGGAACCTTCTTCTATCGAGTTGAGTCTCTCGTAAGAGTAGACGGAGCGAGAAGACGTGAGGGGAGGGTGATAGGTTCTTGGAGGGGCGAATATGCTTGGGACGGGTCTCTTTGACGAAGTATTACAAGAGGGAGAAACATCGTCATGTATTTGCCGGCGTTTTAAGGGAGGTTGAGGAGTATTGTCTTCCCATTTTGATCTCTTACGAGGAGCAGCCGTGGCCTGCAGTGGCGATGCCATTGGGGATGTCCGGGCCGTCTAATTCTGGCCTTGGCGGTGTATTGGATCTGGGCTATTGGACCACGCTGGTGTGAAGATGGACCCTCAGCAACCTCAGCCCTCAATCGATTGGCACGACACCAAGACTCGTACGATGATCTTCAAGAGCTGGTCAATCTCATCACAGCCATGTAGGGCCTCGGCGTGCACTTTGCATCAGCAAATAATTTATTTTGGAAAGCACAAGAGAAGCGTCATTAAGTTTTGGCCTCAATGTGACGTCTTTTGTTCAGTAAATACGAAGTTTGAATCAATTCTAGAGTCTTGTCTAGAGTCCCTTGCCACCGAAACCGAAGACGTGAGGGGAGGATGATAGGTTCTCGGAGGAGCGAATATGCTTGGGACGGGTCTCTTTGACGAATTATTACAAGAGATAGAAACATCGTCTCGTATATGCCGGTGTTTTAAGGGGAACTGAGATGTGTTGTCTTCCCATTTACGAGGAGCAGCCGTGGCGAAGCAGAGAACTAGACGGTCCGGTGACTCCGGCAAGTGAGCGCTGCGGCGTCGCTGCGTCGTTTGCCAGTGCGCGTTTGCTCGCTCGAACTCACACTGGCATGCGTTCGTTCGGTGACATGTTCACCTTCCAGCCCACCTTCACTCAGGGTCTCATCCTGGGCCAGTTTTCTATTCTCGCACTTCTTACCGTCATCCTCAAATATTTATTCTTGGATACTGAACGCTCTCAAAAAGTACCCGTCTACGCAGACCCCGCCCCCCCAGCGCTACGACCCTCACTCCTCTCTGCACACGTGGGCGAGAATTCAGCTCGAGTAGAGTCTGAGCCAACAGAGTGGCTCAATGTTCTCCTTCACCAGGTATGTGCGTCTCTATCCCCACCCTTCTGCGCCCATTCCTCCGTATGTTGAAACGCTGCATATGCTTAAGATAGCTGGTGTGTATCGCTCAAAATTGAGGGATGACCTTCAGGGAATCGAAGGCGATGAAATCGTACGCCAGCGCGTCGAAGATTTCGTTAACCGAATGAGACCCTCCGGAATCCTGGTCAGCACTTCCTCCAAGTCACGATATTAGTCGAACTCTTGAGGCGTCATAAGGATAGTATACAGGTGCATTCCGTACACCTTGGCGTTTCGGCACCCCAACTCTCAAATGCACGCTCTATTCCTGTTGCGGGTCCAGGCCCGTTTGAGCGCGTACGCTCTTTCCCACCCCTGGTCGTGTGACGACTCACTTTGTGTACAGAACGAGTTCGACATGGTGTACAAGGATGATCTCTCCATCTCTTTATCGACCGCGTACCTTTTCAACTACCCCACGTTTGGGTTCGCCCGGTTGCCGGTCTCGCTCACAATTTCTCTGTCCGTGTTTTCATGTCGTGTGAGTTTTTCCGATATTCTCCTTACCCGCCCTTATTTGAACCGAGTAGGCGGTTATCACCCCCCCTTCACCGACTTCCCCTGCACCTGCCCTCACTTTCACGGTGCTTCCAAATTTCACGCTTGAGTTGCAGTCGAGATCCCTCTTAGGAAGCCGTGCGAAATTGGCAGACGTTCCTAAACTTCACGAACTGATAGACAGTCAAATCCGACGCGCCATTGGCAGGTGGGGGACTCTGAGAATCCCACTGCCAGGGCTTTCCCACTTAGAAGCTTAGGTAGTTTGTCTCGATACAACGATTACGTAACATGTAATAAGAGTTGGAAATACCCTTTAGTCGTGCCCTCTATGGCTTCACTAACGTCCAACATCGTTTTTGACGACATCTTCGTTATCAAGGAAATTAATCCAGATGGCAAAAAGTTCGATAGGGGTATGTTTAGGATATAGGTGTCTCTCACTTGCACCTACCTAGAACCTTACAGTTTCCCGACTCCATGCCGTGTCAAAAAACTACTCCATGGACCTGACATTGGACTATAACTCTGAGATATTCCCCCTCAATATTGGCCAGGACGTCGCGCTAGCTCTAGCTAGCTCTCTAGCACGTGGCCCCGCAGGTTCTCAAGAGGGTGCTGAAGAGGAGGATAGGGACCGTGATGTTTGGCGACCTGATGCTAAGGGCAGGCGAGGGCTGGAAGATGACTACGGCTATGTTATGTATGGGAGGGTATATCGCTTCGACCCTGGAACTGGGGAGGTCGTGTACGTCCTTGCTACTTTCACCTGGAATTTACTAGACGCTTCTTCAGGACGGCGTACGCATCGTTTGGCGGCATGCTCATGTCTCTGACTGGATCATTCCGCCATATGACAAATATCGTGCTAGGAGATCCCGTTTTTCTCTTGATGCGAAAGTAGCGTATGGTCTGACATGTTCTAGTACCACTACAGGTATCATAATTTGCATGTAAAAACAGCTAAGGCCAGAGCATGTGTACCAAACGAGTGAAACGCCGTACTACCACTTGAAAGTAATGTATCCATCAATTGTACAAACTTACACTTCCTCCTCTGGATCTCCAATACCACTCTGAAGAATTGCAAACGTCGTTTCAGACTCTGGTAGACAAGGCGAGTCATAAATTCTGCAAATTCGGGTATTTGCGCGGCCCTTCTTGAATTGCAGGCTAAGTGCGAAACAGAGTGAGTATTGTCACCTGTCATTGCACAGAGAGGACAGCGCACCGTGTGGTAGAAGCATGTGCCATAATATTTCCTCCGATTGGCTTCTTCTCGTTGGATGCGTATGGCCCGGCGGCGGCGTCTGGACTTGACATGACTTGATTTGAAAATACAACAGCGATGCCAAACTGAAGCGCGATGTGAGAGGGAGGTTTTTATGGCCTTAGCTTGTCTTACGAACCTCATCAGCTAGTCTTTGTAAAGTCCGGAGGAATTTGGAAAGATGCGCTTGTCGAGCAGCAAGCTCCCCGCGACCCACATAGTCGCTACGGTATAGTGCCGTCGCTGAGTCTACAATCAACAAGCAAAACCTTGACCGCCAGTGTGAACCCCATTCGTGCCATGAGGATAACCCATACAGACCTAGACTCAGACATCAGAGCACTGGCGGCTGTGAGGAGTTGATGTTGATGGTCTGCATTGTAGGCTCTTGCATACGCGACATTGTCGAGAACTTCTTCTCCGTTCAGACCGTAACGTTCGGCAACGGCGAGTAGACGGACAGGACGGAAGGTGCCCTCTGTATCAATATACAAACATTTTCCTTCCCCCCCACCCATGTCGACAGGTAACTGACAAGTAACGGCAAGAGTGTGGCACAACTGAGATTTTCCCGTCCTGAACTCTCCAAAGAGCTCCGTGATAGAACCTGTCTCCATGCCACCTGTATGCTAGAGTATCACAAAAAAGAACCCCTCAAACATGAGATTTCACGCCTACCTCCCAGTAGAGTGTCAAGATTCTTGGAACCCGTCGTGATATGGACAAGCTCGGATCTCCGTGCATGTACTTCAGTGGCACTTTGGAATCCCAATGGAACAATCTTTTGCGCTGTGGATCTGTGAGCATGAATAAGGAGTGGTACTGACCAACACTCACCTTCTGCAAGAATTTTCTCCGCCTTCTGCTCTGATATCCCTTTGATACTTATGAGGTTCTTCTTGGATGTATATGCGACGGACTCGACGGTGTGAAAGCCTGCATCTGTGAGCTTCTTAATGTCTTGGAGATGTATGCCAGCCTCCTGGAGTTTATCGACGAGCAGAGGACCAGAAACTTGATACTCCTCCTCCTCTTCTTGTGGTGCTGGGGCTTGAGAATCTTGGGATGGAGGTGACATCGAAAGGGTAGGGCAAACCGAGTCATTAAAACAGCAATCCTGTATCGTGATTGGTCACGTGGCCGCGTTACGAATATAACTACTCTACTGTTGCCGTGCTACTATTCGCAATTGTGTGCGATGTCTCTGTATCTGACTGTGTTTTACCAAGCTGGTGCTCGAACCACTGCGCAGCTTCTAAGTCTAAAACTACCCGTGGCCATTTGACCAAGTCATAGACCCCTACTTGCTGTGCTGTTGTTGTGCTGACCTTGTGCAAATTCCCCGTAGACACCTTCAACCCGGTGGGGACAACGTCCTTCCCTGTGACGAACAGTGTTTTCTGGTCCCACCCTAGTTCGTCCAACCTCCGGACCATGTCTGCTGTTTTTGTGCCGGGCCACTCGAGGCTCTCCACGATTCTCAAGTTGTGCTCCTTGACTCTCGCGCTAAGCGCGACGCGCATGCCCATCTGAATGACCTTGCGTGGCAACTTGGTTGCGAAGTTCCTGGGCTTGGGACCAAAGGCAACACCGCCACCAACCAGCATGGGGCTCTGACCATCACCAAGACGCGCTTTTCCGGAGCCCTTCTGGGGCCGAACCTTCCGTCCCGAACCACGGACTTCTGCGCGTGTCTTGGTATTCGCAGACCCCTGACGGAGTGAGTCAAGATGATGCACCACACATAAGTGGAGAATGTCGCGTCGGATAGGGTGGGCAAATACGGTGGGGTCAAGCTCTGCCACTTGATCGGACGATTGCGTAGCATCCTTCGAGCGTATCAGGGTCGAAAGCGGGATGTAAACCGGTTGTCTAATGGTGGAGACTTGGAAGACGTCACTTTCGAGATGTATGCATACTCCGAAAAAGAGCTACCTATAGCAGAACTTGACAATTCGCCAGGTGCTTGAGGCGGCGGTACTGGGACACTAGCACTCGTGGCATAGCCATGGCCACTACTTGCCACGACGGTCGTCGCATACGTTCGAGAAACGTTGGCTCGTAGCTGCGAAAAGACGAAAATAAAGACCAACAGGAAAAATGATTAGGTGGTGTCGCTCACTAGTCTAGCAGTGCCGAACGCTGCTGAGAGCATGTTTAAAGAACGAAACTTGCCTCAAAACCAAATTGGGTTGGGCTTGTGCCGACGTGGATTACATAATTAGTGATTTGCCGAGTCCAAACCAAATCGACTGTCGACGAAAGACCCTCAACGACGGTGCCAATAACGACTCAAAGGTAAGCCACATATTTCACTGGTCCCCATCCCATAACGATATGCATCGGTACATACGATTTCGATGCCTAGTTATGTCCGTGCTGGGGATGGATGTTGCCTGAATGTGTCGGATGACACCCCGTTATCACCAGAGCTGCGTTGGCTGATTCTGTCAGTAGTGCTATATAGGCGGGCCCAGCTAAGATACTAAACATGGCATCTTCCACCAAGGCCGTGCAGACTTTCGGAAAAAAGAAGGTGCGTCGTAATCGCGTGCCCTTGCGTCCTGCGTGGTGACATATCTTCCCCACTACTAGACCGCGACTGCGGTCGCCCACGCGCGTGAAGGCAAAGGCTTGATTCGTATCAATGGGTCACCCATCAACCTTGTCCAGCCGGAAATCCTTCGGTTCAAAATATACGAGCCCGTTCTCGTCGCGGGAGAAGATTCCTTCGCCAGCATCGATGTCCGTGTGCGCGTCAAGGGAGGTGGACACACATCGCAGATCTATGCAATCCGTCAGGCCATTTCCAAGGCTGTCGTCGCATACTACGCCAAATACGTCGATGCTTTCAGCGCGATCGAACTAAAGAAGAAGCTAGTGGCGTACGATAGAACGCTCCTCATTGCAGACCCCCGACGGATGGAGCCGAAGAAATTCGGTGGTGCTGGTGCTCGTGCGCGCAGGCAAAAGAGGTGTGTGACGTTTGATATTTTTTCCCCGAGATTCTTTGCCAATGAACCCTACTCTCACTCAGTTATCGGTGATGGATATACTCTTTGTTGTACGTTTACATTGTTAAATGCCGCATTTTTTTCACTATCAATACGTCATGGCATCGTGCAATGACCATGCCGCTATGCAATTAAGTGTATTGTGCTTAATGACCATGTCCAAAAGCCCGATTATAGTGTATACATAAGGAGACCTACCACTCGCTTCTCTTCGTCCCGTGCGCGGCCCGTGTCTACTGCTCAATGCCTCTCCTTTTGCGAGACCTCTCGTCACACTCACCCTCGTTGGCGATGAACAGTCGCTTGCGCTTGTACTGATCGAAAATCGGTTCAAAAGATAGTCGTGAGCAATCTAGCTGAGGTCGCCCGGTGAAGTCGATCTCTACGTCCGATGAGGGGTCAAGTATGAGCGGGGAATTGGAGATATCAATATCGGGGGTTTGGAAAAGCCCATCCTGATGCGTTACAAAAGCTCCTGTAGGTAAGTCGGGTTCCAAGGGTTCCAAGTAATCCCAGCTTCCGCAAGATGAGTCGTCGCTGGCGAGACTACCATCAGAAGACGAATCCGAGACATTGTCAACGTAGGGATCAAATTCGTAAGGGGCTTCGGATCCTGCTAATTGTGGGCGCGGAGAATGGGCGCCGTTTGCAGTGTAGTTCGGCGGCGGCGCGGGTAATAACCCCACGAGTGACGTTGTCAATGACTCGGGAAGATAAAGTTCAATTTCGTGGCGTTGAAGTGATGAGGGTGGTGGTTGATTCTGAAGAGAAGCGTCGACCGGGGAATAATACCGTGACACGGAAGTGTTCACAGAGGGTGGCGCTTCGGGATACGACAGGCCAGACCCATCTGGTGTAGGACACGACACGGTAATACACCCGGAATCGGTAATATGATGGTCTCTTTCTCCCGAGACTGAATTAGCATGGGGTGAATGTGCCTCTGGAGACTGTTCCTCGGTGGCGATGGTCGTATGGGTCGTATGTGATATCAGACGAGTTCGTTTGGAAGAAGGAACGTCCCCCCCGACGTCAAGATCACAGCTACTTTCCACGAACTTTCTCTTGCGGCCCGGAGAGCGGAGGAGTTGGGGAGCATGTGTTTGGATGTCGCCATCGTCCTCCATATCAGAGCGATCTTGCATCAGGGGGATCTCAAGACTTGGTCCAATTAAAGGCTGATTCTTCATGAAATCGCCATAGCGGAAGTCATCCATATTGGATGGCCACTCTTCCGAAATCCAGGATATGGAATGCACTGAGATACTCGGGGAGTTTGGAACATCAGAAGGGAGTGGTGGGGGATGGAGGTCTTCAAGAGTACTGGCATCCCACTGCCGAAGAGTAATCTCGGAGATAGGGAACTGATCAATGCGCACAAGTCAACGTCAATCACCAACACGTAGTTGTGAGGACGGCAACATACAATGGCGCTAGAAGATATCCCCCCTATGCTACTCATTCGCATTGCAGAGCAATGGTTCCTCGCGAGTCGATACTCAGACTCACGGGCGCCTTCGTAATCAAGGAGAAACTTGACTTGGCGCATTTCTAGTTGAAAGTCATGGGCGCCGCAGCCGCTCAGCCCTATCCTCTTGACTGGTGGAAGGCAAGAGGCCTGCCTAAAGTTAATAATTGTAGCCTTTCCGTCACGGCCTGCCTCGAATCTTAATGAGAAAGCGCTTTTGGATGACGTCAAAACGTACCGATAAGCATATGTCTTAGTGCGACATCACGGTGGAGTACTCCTCGAGCATGAATCTGGGCATACGCTTCGACTATCACACGTTTTTCATTGGTTGATAGGAACCTATCTGCCACTCGCCAAGCGTGCGGATGCGGGGGTTCCATCGCCATATTTGCGAGGCCTTCAGAGGTGTTAAAAACACCTATAATATTGGGTACACAGAGCCCCTGGAGCGGCCGCAAATGGCGTGGGTGTCCATAAAGATAGAGCTATAAACCGAAAATGTTTGAGCTCATGAGATAAGTTTCGCAGTAGACGGAGAGTACTTCTTTGTGGAACCCATCCCAGATTTTCCATCTGCTTGACAAAAGGAGTCAATACCCGTCTTTGAAATTGAAACGGACACTAACATCTTGGACACTATGGCAACAGCTTGAGCTCCAAAAGTAGCCCTTCTGAGATAGCTCGTTGTGGCCCTGCCAGCTGAAGCAGAAAGATCTGAGAAGCGGAAGCAAACTCTAGATGAGGTCCCACCTCGTATCATAACACCCTTTCCGAGATATTGTAGTCCTTGGCCCAAATGTCTGCCGTCCGGCACATACAGGTGATCGAGACAAGGTGGGACATCTGAATTGTTGTCCCGGTCGGACGTGATCAACAGCCCTGACGTAGAAGTCAATGTAGAAATTTTCGTTTTCAATGACTTCGGTGACATCTGATCTTGACCTGCAAGAGCTGAGTACGCGGGGGTGTGTATGCGACGGTAGAGCAGCAGCCATTGAGAATATATGGCTCGCCGTCTAACGCTGACGGTCAACAATAGTGCTTTTTTTTTTTTGGAATAGCGATATATTAGGTAGCGAAGGATAGTAACTAGGTTACCTAACAATCCTACCTAACGCGCTGATGCGAACCTCGGAGGCTCGAAAACGGGGAAAAATGCATTGACGCACACCCAGAGTGGGTAGTGTGGGACTCAAGTGCTTCAGATCTATCTGGTAGAACCTACTACCCACTAAAAAACCACGTTTCGATTCGTCCAGACAGCTGGTTGGTCGCGGTGCCTCTTACTATATTCGGGTCGTGTGTTTGCCCGGTTTATGTCTTGGTTTATGTAATACGCTTTCTGTTGACTCGGGTTACTTGGAGCCATATTTGCTCTGTTTCTCTTTCCGTGTGTATTTTGCCACGGAGATTTCTTTCACATTTCAATGTCTAAATCAGGTACACTGATTCAGTGATAATTACTTTGAGCAGACGTGGGTGCTCTTGGGTCGAACCATGTTTGTGGGGGGTGCGTTGACGTTGGAGCGGGCCGGGAGGCCGGTTGGGGTGAAAAAAAAAAAAAAAAAAAAAAACCCTTGGGGCGGATGCTGCCCAAGTTTCGGGGTGTTCCCACCCACTAGAGAGTCGAGACAGTCTACGTGTCCGGAGGTTCATAGTGTTTTGATTAGCAGACTATATGTTTTATTTTGAGGGGATCACCCTCTCTATAGAGTACTCGCAGGGGAGTAGATGTGTGCTCGGGTATGCGTGGGGTGGTGGTCCCCTGGTAGGTATGCGTGAAGGCGGCGCCCTCTAGGTAACTGTGAGGAATATCCTCTGGGTATGCGTGAGGTGGTATTCCTCGTGGTATATGCAGGGTATGCGTGAGGTGGTATTCCTCGTGGTATGCAGGGGGGCGCCTGGTGTGGAAAAACCCGACCATGGTGGTGGTTGCGGTTCAACCCCCCCGATGGTCAACAATAGTGCGCTCGACAATAGCAAGTGCTAACTACCGGCCCGATCAGACCGCTACACGAGGTGAAGCACGTGAGCGATTGACTTTGCCGCTTGCTGCCCCTTGTCGATGCACTACCCTCAGGCTGGACATGGCAGCTGAATATCCTCACGCTTTCCCTCTCACCCAGGCAAGCGAACGGTCTCCAGACATATTCGTCGATGCTTCTGGTTTTTCAATTTCCGTTTATCTTGATGTGAATCCCGAGATTTTTGGCAGGCCTAGGTTGATTCGCTTGCTTCGTGTAGGTGCTGTCGTCCTGTCCACCCGATGAAGGCTCACGCTCGCGATCACACCCTAGACGTCAGGTGCAGACATAAGCCACAGCCCTACCGAAGCCTCTATCATTCTCATCAATCCAGAGACTGAGTCTGGCCTCAAGTTTGTACACGATTGGAGTGCAGACACTCACAAGACGGTCCTGAACTATGGTTGGATTCAGGCTTGTCTTCAATCTGGCCATGCACTTCTTGAAGTAGACGATTGGGGCGGATTCCGCGTACAGCACACCGCCGACTGTGTGTACAGTGAAGATGACGAAGAAGAGGAAGACAACACGCCAGTTGTACTTAAGCGTAGGCAGTGAGTCTCTCCCCTCCCCAACTGTACTCCCGCAGAGAGGATGTACCACCTGACACCTTCCAGAACTCAAACTGCGATGCATCCAAGATCCCCTTCGCCTGTCTCGCCGATTCCAGGTGGGCGACATGCGAAGTCCAATAGACCTAATCGACGCATATCAAACCCTCTACCTGCAAGATCTTCGCACAAGCCAGTTTCCTCTATTGCCACAGCCCCATCTCCAAGGTCTGTAGCGGGGACTAGTTCTCAAAACACTCCCATGCATCGTCAACCTACTTCTGCCTCTGGTAAACACACCCTTCCGAGTTCTGCGCCCCCCCAACAAGGCACTATGCCGCAATTTTCCCGAACCGGTGTCGTGTCACCTTCAGCACCCCTTCCAATTCAGGTACCTGGAACACCTGCATCACAGATGTTTCCTCCCGCCACGAACAACCCTGATCCACAGCAGTCTTCCACTGACCCATTGAATTTGTTGCATGCGTTGAATTCCGCGTATCAGTTCCAGAATGCTGCCTCTCAAACTTTGACACAACTAGTTGAAACGATCATTGCGGTCGCGCAGAGACAGGGCATAGACACCGCAGTTATCCAGAATTATCTCGCCACATTGCCTATGACCCCGTCACTTCAT
The DNA here is from genome assembly GCA_021525775.1 of Lactarius deliciosus. Taxonomy (NCBI): domain Eukaryota; kingdom Fungi; phylum Basidiomycota; class Agaricomycetes; order Russulales; family Russulaceae; genus Lactarius; species Lactarius deliciosus. The sequence goes on along the minus strand of JAKELK010000356.1, from coordinate 5,963 downwards.
CATCCGTCCTCATCTTTGGCATCTCAGTCTCTCCATGCGCAAAGCCCTACCCCGCACTCCTCGAGTGAAAAGCCTGTTACTTCTATTTCGGACTTACCTCCCGGGAACGTGGACCAGAGTCTCAGTAGAGTACCTACCCCGCGTCGTCCTATATCCGAATCACCACCACCAGTGAAAAGAAGGAGAAAGCATACCGAGCCTCTTCAAGTCAAGAAGGCCACATCTTACCAACAGCAAAACCTCTCAGAAGCGGTTTCCGAACCTGAACCCACAAAGGGTATTTTCTCAGCGAAAAACGGCCAACCTATCCTGGTTTTTGTACAAGTTGATACACGAGGGCGGCACGAGTTTGTGCATCTGATAAAGGTCAGTCTTCAAACATTGTGCCACTATACGAAGTGAACGTCCTGCAGAAAAATGGAGGGCAAATTACAGCAGACATTCCTACGGCAGGCTTCGTCATCCTGAATCCACGTTCTGTTTCCTACGCCGATTTACGACGAGAGGCCGAAGATTCCGGGCGGACGATAGTGCAGACCACATTTATCACGGAAAGCATCCGGGAAGGTCACCTCATGGACCCCAATGATTACTTGTTGGAAGACACTCGCGTGAAGAAGCCTGCCCGGGGAGGCCGTCGGACCAGCTCTCATCGTGACAAGCACTCACCTGAGAGTGATCATGAGGCATCTGAAGCACAAACCTCAGACACTGTCGTAGATACTCTCTCGCCCGCACTCGCGCGCGATCGCTCCGTGACCCCCGAACCCCCTATGGCCGTACAACTGAAAAAAGGCTACAAATTTACCCCTGCAGAGATGTCATATACTTGGATGCTACTTCGTCGCATTATAGCTAAGGACCCAGGGGCGAATAGACAGACGGTGGTCAAGACCTTATGCGAGAAGGTGGGTATTCTGCCAAAGTGCTTCCATTTTGACTTATCTCACTCGAACATCGGCCAAAGATGCCACACCACTCTGAAGGTTCATGGACAAACACGCTGAGCCGGCACAAGGAGATGTTTGAAGCCATCAGGGCAGAGACGCTCCAATCTATCCCTACTCCTGAAGTACACCCACCGAATCCACAGCAATCCCGAGACGCTAGTGACGCAGAAATGAACGAGGTCGATCAAGCAGTGGATGAACTCGACGAACTTCAGGTTGGGGCGTCCTTGATCCCAGCCGAAGCCGAGCCCATGCAGGACGAGCAGCAACCGTTCGTCAAGGAGGAACACAAAGACGAGAGTATCTCGGACGCTCATGCGCGAGATTTCGAAGCGCTCGTTGATTTTTTGACATCCGCAGACGCGGAGGGCGGGGGAGAGGACGAGATTTTCGAACGGTTGAGGGAAAAGGTTGTGTACACTGGAATTCTCACTAGTTACGCGACTGACCATCTGATTGCAGCATGTTTGTGTGAGTGCCCCAAGCTGGTCCGAATTTTTGGAGCAACACGCAGCAGCTGTGACAGAAGAAGTCGAGCGGAGGTATGCAACTCAGCAATCGAGTTGATTGACGAGCCCCAGCTGGTAGATATGAACATTCTCTATTTGTTACGATGTGGGGTTGGTTCATCGTATCGAAAGGTCCAACCCCCCTTAGCGCATTATTACTGGCGTAATTACAGGGACGCAATTGATGCGTACTGTGAATCTCTGTAAAAATCCACCGCCTCCTTCGTACCGGTCCTTAAAAGTGATACAAAGTTTTGAGTAAAGAACGGGGTTACTGGGCAGAACAATAATGTGATAATTATTGAGGAGAGGACAGCGGTGGCGATGAAGGGTTCTGCTTGAAGAAGCGTTTCCGTTTCTCCTCGAATGACAACGTCTCCTTATCTCCACGTAGGGATTGCCCAGCATAGTCGAACGTTCCCACTGCTGCTCCGATGACAGCACAGGAAGCGACAGCAATGGGGAGGGAACGAGCTACGATGCACGTAATTTAAGAAGCGCACCGAAAGGCAGCACGACAATACGTACCTCTAATACCAGCCAAGAAACCAGCGGCGCAGCCACCTGCTACCCCGTTCAACGCATCCTGCTTTTCTCGTTGGTTTGCGACGACGGACTCGGTGGCAGCGAACGTTGCACCCATCGCAGCTGTGAACGAGTAAGAGAAAGGTTGTCATTTAAAGACGAAATGTTTGAGGCCGACCGAAGAAGCCGATGGTCCCTCCCGACCTGGAGAGGAATCCGGATGCGCCCTTGGAGTGGGACCCCAACGCATTCTGCACGCTGCTGACGAAAGCGCCAACCAAGGCGGCCTGCATTCCGACGGTTGCGGCATACTGCAGCGTTGGCCTTGTTTCGAAGGTAGGGGTATCCGCTGGTTGATCTGGACCGTTTGTGGTGGACATATCGAGGCAAGGTTGACGCGTTGACGAGACGAGGGGAAGTGACGGCCCATACCTCCGGTCAACGCGTGGACATTTTGGGACAGATTGTTCCCGCACGATTAGAGTATCATTATGGACAACGACAGTGAACAGTCGCCTTGGTACAGGGATAGCCGACTAGTAGAACCCCCTTTCCAACTGGTGAAATGTTTCAAGGTTCGCAGAGCATACTGTACTTGCCACTGTCTTGCGACGTACTCGTTTGTCGACGTTTGATCTTAGAACCTTCGTGGCCCGCCCTATCGCTTCGTATCTCTATTCCCGTGGAATCTCGGCTCATTGCAGTCTCTCGGGGAATTATACTCCGATCATTTATCCAACGAATGGCCTAGATTCGTACAAACGTATACTGGCCTGACGGTCATAGGTAATGCTGAGGAATTATACCTAGTTCCGTCAGTCTCGTCAAGCGACAAACAAAAAAAGCAGATTCGTCTCGATACAGTGAGTCCTTCCTGCTTCAGTTTGTACTTCGTTGTAGCACCCAACAGTCATGTGTAGAAGGCTGGCCCTATCACGGCTGTGGCTTGGGCTCTTAATGGAGACTCCCCCCTAGAACCTTTACTCGTCATCGCGCTATCGAGCATAGTTTGTGTGTATAGTGTCAGGCTTGGCGAGCCAACCAGCTTTCTACGTGGTCACGGCGGGGTATGCATCGCCGTTCAACCCGTATATTCTTTAAGTGACCCATGACTCGGACGCAGTCGATCACCTCCATCGCCGTTCACCCCCGAGTACCTTTCTATGTCTGCACCACTTCTTCAGATCAGACGGCGAGAATTTATGACCTCGATAGGCTCCCAGATGACGCAAACCCTTCTGCGAATCCATTTTGGATTCCAGGAACTGGTCCAAGCAAAGGCGGCGCACCTCACGGTCTACGACCGTCGGAGAGGACAGAGTGGGGAAGGGGCCAATGCACCACTATCCTCGCGGGGGGCAGGAGCGGGGGCCATTCCGCGGCCGTGACCTGCGCGGCGTTTCATCCGACATTCCCCTTGATTGCAACTGGTGGGGTAGGGTCTCGATGGTCGTCGTTGTCCGAGCTGAGATGCAAACGTGCCCGCGACTTTCGCAGATGGACCGAGTGGTCAAAATCTGGCGCGTACACGGATTCAAGGGCGTAATTAATCGGGAGGACAAGCCGTTGTACAGCAGCACGCTCGTCCATCGGTCCTCGGTCGCGTCTATTGCTTGGTATCTCAGTTCTTTTTGTCGGCGTAACCCATTTTCTCATGGCAGTTGCCAGGCTGGCCGAAGACACGCTCTTCACACATTGCACCTCTACAGAGTTTTCTAGTCGGCGGGTGGTGCCGCCAACAGAACAGTCGATAGAGGGTGAAGAAGAGCTGGAGTGGATTGGATCTCCTGGCAGGATCGTCATCTTACGATGGCTGGGGCTCAATAGGTTTTTTCCGCCAGGGGAGACTAGGCATCAGGAGGTTCAAAGGGGATGTGTAGCCGTGAGTTGTGCGCGTTGGTCCTACTAGTTGTGGCTGATCAAAGTTGAACCCATCTGCGTTGGAAGGATTACCAAGAAAGCTGTACGTGCGATGGTTGTTCCCAAGTGCTACCCCTACTGATACAGTTGGCATCATTTATTTTAGCCTCATTCACCGTGATAGCATCGATCGCCCTCCCTTATTACCCACATACACCGCATCTTCACGTATTTGGGGAGGTCTATCATGATCACATCATCCTGGTCGCGCATGGGAGGAGCATTCGCCTACTCAACGCTTCGCGTGTACCCCATCTCGAAGCAACTGAATTTCCCACTGACGATGAACAATTTCCCACCGCCTTCGTAGCCCAAACGAGGCTTCGTGCCGAAGAGACTACGGATGCTAAATGGCTCAGAGAGAACGAATGGGTAGGTAGCTTAGGCTGGACTATCGATCTCGATCCCAAATTCGCCGGCGGGGAATCCATTCAAGCGGTTGACATGGGGCTGAACGGAGGGATGATTGCGGCTGTTGGCAGTAACGGAAGTATGTGGATCTGGATGAAAAGCATGTAACCTCTTAGCCCTACGACGAGCCCTTCATTTGAATCACATGTGAGCTCGCTGCGCAACAACTTATCACGCGTCACCAATAGTGCAAATTTGGGTCACCAGTCTCTCATTCAATCCAATTGCTTTCGCACGTTACAATGTAACCAAATCAACGCATATGGCGAGTGGGGGGGAAAAATGAAAGAATGAAACAGCCGGGGTGGAAATTCTCTACTCGACGCAACCCGACTCGCTGCCTCCACGAGTCTGTCCACAGGTTCGCGAAATTAATACGGTTTCACCACGCCTTGCGGTGCCGTAACGGCGATCTCCGCAGGAATGACACCGTTCTGGGGTGCACGTCCATAAAGCTCGACTTGACCGTTCGGGGCTTGAGTGGGAGTCTCCTCTGGGATGTCAGCGGGGGCACGCTTGCCATTCTCCTGATGAGTGGTTCAGAGATTGCCGCCAAATCAGAGTGAGTTAAACATACCAAGTACAGCCCGTCCCGCTTCACGTAAGCTGGGATAGGTTCGAAGGGGGCTGGATCACGCTGAGCCAAGGCATGCTGAAAAAATCATCGGTACACTAGGAGGTACTCAAGGCGATGGTGACATACCCCGAGACGAATGTTAACCGGCTCTGGCAGAGGAGTGGCCACAACGTTGACGATGGCAAAGACAAGCACGAAAGCGAGGGCAACAAAGCGAGATGTGGACATATTGAAAGTCGGTAGGGTTGCGAAGGAAAGTATAATAGAGAAGGCTGATAGGTCGACCTTGCGGCCTGAACGAAACGAAAGTCTACAGAAACAGAAAGAAAGTTAGCTCAGACTGTGGCACGATGATATAAAATGACAAGACCGACAAGTAAGTAGAGGATGAAAGAGAGAGAGAAGGTAGGGAAACGAGAATAGCGAGTCCGGGTGATCTTATATACTGTACCCTCCGAGTCCCTCGCAACCAACACCTGTTCTGTTGCTGAGTGCACACGATGATGTAATCTCAGACACCTGCTCCCCTCTACCATCACAAGATTCGGCGCCCGTGTCTTGTACAAGGCTCGCCCACAATCATGTCGGATCCCCGTTTCGCCGTCTAAAGTCTGATCCCCGTTTCGCAGCCTCAAAAGACACAAAAACAAGGTTGCAGTGGACAGCAGGTTCAGTTCTCTATTCAAGAAACAGTCAGAGTTGGGTCAGATCTATTTATATCTTCGCGGTTCACTACTCAAACGTCCAAACACTGGCAGGACGCGTGGACAAATATGGCGCGGCTGTCTATGTCCAAGACAATGAAAGTTTGCGGCGATTTTACAGAATTGACCCGGAAACTGCGGTCGAATCATCTGCTGGTCCAGACTATGCTCGCGGGGAGGTGCTTCTTGAGTCTTCCGACGAGGAAGATGCCAGTTCAAAAGATGCCAGGCGAGCGACGAAGAGAACGAGGACATTGTTGTTCTGGGTCGTGACACTGACAGGCTTTCCCCAGTTTCAGACGGGGAAGATGCTGGAGTCAATCTGGACGAAGATGACACGGTAGACTCGATTCCGCAGGCTACCCCG
>JAKELK010000355.1:0-59329 GCA_021525775.1 Lactarius deliciosus | reverse complement strand
TGGAGCATTCTTTCCCTGCTCTGCGGATTGCACTTGGAGGGCTTGAATCCTCGATGCTCAACCCTCAGGCTAGTCCCCCAGCAGTGCGCTGGTCGCTTCGTCCACCTTTGTAGAGGGGCCATGCGGTCATGATTTGACTTGAATAACTCCGAGCCGGTTCGCCCCTTCTCTGGCCATCGTCTTCCTATCTCAACACATGTTCGATCGGGATGTCTCCTATGGTTCTGCTTATCACGCTGTCGGGCAATTCGGTCTAGCTGGGTGCATTCACTCCTTCGTCCACCCCCCGTAGAGTGGCGCCCGTAATGCTGGATTAAGACCGGGACTCATTACACGTGGGGAGATAGTGCACGCGCTGGAGGCAGCAGATCTACTTGACATCTAACCCAGAGGACATGTCGCTAGTGAGCGGCTCCGATGTCCTGGCTTGTACGCAGTGTCGTAAGCGCTCGCAACTATGGCGCACTGACGTCAAAATACGTAGAACCCCCTGCTATTTGGGGTCTATGATGCGTAATTGGTGCAAATGTGGGTCCCCCTGGAGGCGCATCGCCGAACCACCGAACCTGTGCGGTAAAAGTCCCCTAGGAGCTGGGGTCGTGTTTCCTGCGTGTGGGTGATCGATCAATTCAAGGCATGGGCACATCGTCACTCCAATGCATCTAGCTCTTGATCTAGATCTCGTGGCCCCACGTCTTACGAGCTTCCACCTCGCATGCCTTGTACTCCGTTCCACTGTTCCCTATTCAGTCATGGTTTTAGAAATATTCTGTCCCGAGTCCACTGTCTTTCATTTCTCACCTCTGTTGGTGGCCCTCCCCGATCGGAAGCCGACCTGGTATACGAGCCGAGGCGATTCTCATTACATACCATCCGCAAACTAATGTCTCTGCGCAAGACTGTGATCAGTTGTTCAAACAAACTCCGGAAATTATGCACCATGGTGAGCGTTCACTCGTGCAGATCTCGAACAATTTTGTCACCCGATCAACATCAATCCCTTACGGACCTATGGTCTCATGACCGGCTTGGCATAGATCATGTGTATATCCTTACGATCACGTCGTAACTAACACAATGACCTTGCCGCACACATTCAAGTTGATGTACGCCCCGAAACGCGCAACGTGCAAGGCCCAATCATACAATATTTGGATTTGTTGTTCAACGGCCTTCAGTTGTGCCTGGGAACCGGAGGGAATCGTGAATGAGAAATAAACACAACAATAATCAGGGGTTGCGCTGGCATCAACAAGGAAGCCAGGTGTTTCTTATTATCTTCCTTGCGTTTCGAGGCTCGGTTCTTTACCAACACCAACCAAAGAATAACACCATTTTTGAAATGAAAATCTCACACGATTCAGGTTGACCAGGGTGCTTGCAGACCGATCGTGACGTACCAATTGCGTGTAGGTGAATTCTCCGACAAGGAGTCGCGGCAGGGCATAGCGTAATTGTCTAGAGGTGTACTAGCACCACCAGTGCTAACTGGATTCCACGTGACATTTCCTGATTTGTACAGGGGAGAGGCCGCAGTTGATTTCCTACTACCCGACCTGCCTTGCACTTTACCCTTGTCACCTACCACCTTTCCTACTAGACCTGCCTTGCCCTTTACAACCACCTTCGTTCACCGCACACCATGAATTCGTCCTACGGCGACGCTTTCACACAGCCCAACCAGTTTCAACCCCTACATTCTCTCAGGTCCACTATCAGAACCCGACTTCGACAAGATCAAATCCCGTACAGCCTCGCACTGCGCCCCCTCCCATTGAAGCCCCGAGGCCGCACTCGATCGCAGAGCTTGCAGAGACGGCGAAACAGACTCTTGGGGACGAAGTTCGACCGTTCAAGGCTTGGCTTCGAATAGCTGAGAATGCCCGACGAGACGCCAAAAGTTTCCAGGAACAAGGCGACCTCGAGTCTGCATTCATAGAGTTTGCAAGAGCTGCCACAATTGTACTCGAGAAGATCCCCTCCCATCCCGATTATAGGGTTCTTCTTACTCCAACACAGAGGCATAACATGGGCCTGGTGAGTTTTCTCTTCCTAATAGCCCCCCACATTTCGCCTGTCCCCAGAACTACTATCCGGCTGGTCGTCTATATATGCCGACTAATTCTATGCACGACCACGCCGTCCATGTTCATCGGGGTTCCACAGAGCGCCACATGATTCGAAGCCGCGGTTTTCGCTTTCGTTTTGCCAATACAATCTAGGCATAAATTGGCTCTCTCTGAGGCCGAATGTCCCTCCTCCTGTAATCCCGAGGTGCAGCCTGGCCATCGTCGTCGTGACATCACATGGGCATCCGCCCTGTCTCGAATAATATGGATGGATTGGCGCGACATGGCTTTAGTTTTGCACGCATCCCTTGAAGGACCACCTTGCCCGTGTCATTCGTGTTCACTTCTCATTTCTAGAGCTGACCAAATATGCAGCACGGACAGGAGATTCTTGATAGTTTGTCCGAAATCAAGGTTTCTCTCATGGTTCGCTACGAGCAGTGGCGGGCAAATCCGTCTTCTGCAATTCCAATCTGCGCCAGGACCTATTTCCAGTTTACCTCCGCAACAGCTAGTTCCGCGCCGTGGCATCCAGTCACATGGCGCAAGTACGCCATCGTCCTCCTCAACTCCTTCGAGTTCGCGCAGCCGTGCGTCAATGCCTCCTCGGAGTCGCACTCCGTCACCCTATCGTCAGAGTCCAAACGAGGAGGATAGGGCGTGGCGTGAGCGAAATGATGCGATTCAACGCGACGACGCTCGCGCCGAGAGGTATCATCTACCGATGGGGCCGTTCCGAGCAGCGCGCCTAGCACGCGAGGATGACGTGCGGCGACGTCGTGAACGCGAGGAAGAGGATAGGCGTCGGGTAACGGAGCAACGTCGGTATGAACAAAATGGGATCTTACGCCGACAACAAGAGGCAGAGTTTGCTGCACAATCGGCGAGGTCGGACAGTCGAATGGTCAAAATCAGAGTGTCACCATGCCCCAGCCAGCGTTGCGCCTCCACTGGTTCAATACCCACCCGTCTCGGGGCCGGTTACCTCGGCCCCGGCGTCTACCGGCCCAATAGCAAGTCACCTACAAATGCCACTCGAGAGTCCGACCCGGTACGTCATTCATCAGCTAAAACACACATCCCCGCATGTTTTGATACTTTAGCCACAGACCTCATGCAGACAATCTAACCGACCGTGAGTTTCTGATTCATCAGTTTGAATCGGTCACTGATATTCCTTTAAATGAATGCCCCTCAGACCCATACACCAACCCATTACCACTACTTCCGCTCTCTCAACGAACCCGGGCACTGTTCAATATCCTTCGTTAATGAGTCAGCACCAAATATCCCAGGGATATCATCCGTCACTGAGTTCAATGTTCCATCGTCCATCACATGCATCACACGGGGGCTTGCTTTTCCAATCTCAGGAAGCTGCCACACATCACCACTTTTACCAGAACCTCCTACCTAAGAAATTGCAGCACACAAATTCGTCTTATACTCAGTCAACGCATCCACCGCCCCTACCTCCGAAGGAGCTGGTTGCCCCAGCCTTAGGTGGCACGGACCCTGTTCCCCGCGAACTCAAGACTGTGGCCTTCCCTCGAGACTGCCTGAACCGGTTTGCGTCGATCGCATCGATTAATACATCGCGGAATCGTGAAACTTGTGGCCTGCTGCTTGGAAAAGATAAAGGCGGGAAATTTGTCGTCACGACGCTCTTGATTCCGAAGCAGCATTCGACGAGCGATACATGCACCATGGACGAAGAAGAGCTTGTTATGCAGTTCACGGAAGAACGCTCCTTAATCACGCTTGGATGGGTGCGTTATCGTTTTGCCTTACTGGCAGACCACAACGTGGTGCTGACTATATTGTGACTGTCCAGATACACACGCACCCAACGCAGTCTTGTAAGTGTCACTACGCCCTACTTCGACTGCACGTGCCTTGACCTGATTTTCGCGCTTGGGAATAAAGGTTTCATGTCTTCTGTCGATCTGCACACACACAGCGGCTTCCAATGCATGCTACCCGAGTCCTTTGCTGTAGTATGTGCGCCGAACTCGACACCGAAGTACGCGTTTCATCCTGATGTTCCTTGGAACTGCTGCTGACAATCTATTTCGCTGCCCAGCTTCGGTATCTTCCGCCTGACAGACCCCCCTGGCTTGAAAACTATTTTAGAATGCGAAGTGAAGGAGGCGTTTCACCCGCATCCAGAGCGGCCGATATACACTGTGCGTAAACCCCAGACAGGTTTCATAAAGAGAGACACTTGGGCTGATAATGCTCTGACAGGACGCCGACAAGGGTCATGTCCAGATGAAGGATTTGCCATTGGAGATCGTCGACTTGCGCTGAGCGTAACTCGGCTTTTTTTTTTTTTGGGATCACATTGAAAGCGGGACTTTGCAACAGTTCCGTTTTGCATAAGTTATTTCACTATACCATACGTACAGATTCGTGGAACCTGTGATCCGATTCCACTTTTAAGTCGGTTGCAGGCTAATACCGTTGAGGCAATTGTAATTTTATCTCATGTCGCCGAGTGATCTGATGAAATCGTATTACTGCCTTGCAGTCTTTGACGAATCGAGTCATCGAGTCAGTTTGGTCGGTTCGTAATCCACAACGGGCTCCGTGATGCCCAGGCCGCAGAAGAACTGTTCCAGTTATTGCAATTTTGGCATGCTCGGACTTGTTCCGCACGCATAGTACAGTAACAGACAGTGACGTACTTCATTTCCTCACAAACACCTGGCACTTGGGGTGTTTTGCAAATGGGTGATACATAGAATTTGAGCCACTTCCCCCTAGATCCCCCTAACTGTCGTCGGTCGTGAATGCCTCTTGGGCTCAGCGGGCTCAGCCTACAAGAAAGCCAAATGTGGACTCCCATCTGGGAAGAGATACCAGCAAGGATACCAGCATCCACTACGACGGACGCGGTAGCAGAGATCTGGCAGCTCTATCATACATGATCTAACTGACCGAATTAATTGACCAAATGGGTGCACGTGACCGAACAAGGCCGAGCAAGACTGAGTTGACCGAGTGGCAAAGGCTGCGTGTATGGGGCCTTCCCGCCAGGTCCGTAAGGAGAAGGAAGATGATTGAGGACTGAGGGGATGATAACGGCTTGAACACCAATGAAAAGTGCTGATGATCAGGTTCAAGCTGTGTCAAGCTGAGAGTGGGCGTCAGAGTGGACATCGAGCGGCGGGCCTGTGATTTCCAGTGAGTTGTGACTCTTGTAAGAATAGCCTGATGTCTGAGATAGGTGCGACGAAGAACAATCACTTTGGGCGTGTTTCAAGTCCTAAGGTTTGGCGTGATGGCATCCTGTGATAATAGGGTTGTCTGACCCATTGGTTGATGTACTGGCCGCGTGTGCCAGTGATGATGCATGTCGTTCAGGTTGCTGCGCCATCGATGGTAACACCAGTCGCACATGCCAGTGGCATGCCGCTCCAACACCTCCCACATTCGTATGCGCAAAACGGCTCTACGCCGTAGGTCGAGGCCGAGATTCGACACACGAAACCTATTCTGGGGGGGATGAACGGGTCATGAGTAGGTAGAGCCGCACGTTGGGCATGAAGTCCACGTTACAGCTTTGAACCTCTCGCAACAGCTTGTCACAGCAGTACCCTTTGCAGTACTGTACCCTTTCGATGATGACACCCACCCGTATGGTGACGACCGTGCGAAACAAGGAAACACTCGAGTGGCGGGAATCCGGACCGCAACCGGTTCGAGTTGGATAGGTCTGCCGCGACTGCTACTCTCAGCTCAAGCTACGCATTATCTTAACAATGGTGGGGACCGTTACCAAAAAACATAACGACTTAACTCTGACAGGACTCTCTTTCAGGCTCGTAATGAGGAAAAGGCTCAGTCCATGCTCTACCGCTTCCGCGAAGCGCAAGCGGCAGAGCTTGGCCTCGGGACGCGAGGCGATCGGCGACCGCGCATGGCGAGCGCGTGCAAGAGCCTGCGCGAATGTGAGCGGTGGCGAGGAGAAATTTTGCGCGAGATCAGTAGGAAGGTGTCGAAGATACAAGATTGTGTGTGTTCTCCTTGTCCTTGGTTCGTTCTGAGTTCGTGGACTCAAAGCTTACCTTCCACAGCTGGTCTGACGGACTACGAGGTTCGAGACTTAAACGATGAGATCAACAGACTCTTGCGTGAAAAGCGTCATTGGGAGAATCAAATCATCGCTTTGGGCGGTGCCAACTATCGGAGGAACGTAGCCATGCTGGACGACGATGGTCGGGAAGTTCCAGGAACCAAAGGATATAAGTACGTCACCTCCACGTCTCTTCAGAGTCCTTCTGGCGTACCGATGTGAACCTTTTGAAAAGATACTTTGGTCGGGCGAAAGAACTCCCAGGTGTAAAGGAGCTCTTCGAGAGCCGCAAAAAGGAGGAGGACGAAGAGAACGCGACGCACAACTTCTACAAAAAGTTCACCAACCAGGGTCCAGCGTACTTTGGCGACCTCGATGAGCTCGACGGGGAGCTCCTAAAATACGAGGAGGCAGCAGAGCAAGCAGGTACGCAAATGCTGAGTACCTCGACGCCCCGGCCCCGCCGGTGGGGCGTTTTGACCGCATGTAGCTCACACCCAACACGCGACAGGATGGGAAGAGGCGCACGCCCACCTTCGTGAAGTGCTGGGCCTGCCTGATGATACACCTGTGCCCCCAATCCCGCGAGGAGCTGGCGCGCCGTCACCCAATGTGACACCCTCCGACAACCCACCGTCAGCGGCACCGGATAGCAAGCGCAAGGCCCGCGACGACGGTGGGGACGGCACTCCGGTTCCGGAATCCGACGGCGAACTCGCCAAGCGCTCGAAACCAGGCTCACTACTCCCTCCTCCCCCTCCCGACGCCACGCAGGCAGATGTCGCTGCCACGACATTGGCGCATGCTCGCGCAGCTGCTACCCACATTCCCTTCTTGTCGCTGGAGAGTCTGCTGCCGCCGAAAATGCCGACGAAAGAGGAGATGGAAAGCGTGCTCCTAGAGCTGCGCAAGCGTGCGCTGGTCGAAGAGTATTTCGGGAACTAGAGTTTTTGCTGTACTTTTCTCTGTTTCTGTGTTTCCGTCGCCCGCCCGAGTGTGAACACAGTTGTCATTATTTAAGAATCTAGTATTTGATTACAACTCTATACACGATAAGCTCTATACAAGGTAGGATTGCGAGCTGGAGAAACCAGTAGTCTAGTCTAGAAAGATGTGAGAACCGGAGCGTCTATGACTGTGAAGATAACAAGTGCAGCACCCCAAATACAACCGTCAAGAATCCAAACCTCGACGCCATCAATACCACGGCGGTTCCCTTGATCACTGTCGACCCACTGATGGGTGAAGAGGCGGCAAACACAGCAGTCGCAGCCTCCTGCACTGACAACCGGACAGCTGATTTCTCGGAGCGGGAAATCACTTCCATCCCTTGCGGAGGCAGGAACCGGCTCGCGCGCCACGCGCTCATCCACTTCCAGACGTTCTCCTCCCCAAGTGGCCTAGCGCCTTCCGCCAGCACGTTCGACACACGTATCGCGCGCGCGGTGTCCAGACGCGCGGTGCCGATGGGCTCCCACTCGGGTCCCGTGCGCGCAGACTGGAAAAAGCTGAACAGGCGCAGCGCCGGGTTCTCCGCCTGCGCCCGCTCCAGCTCTGCGGCGGAGTAGGTCTGAGAGGCCTTGTGCGCCGCTGCGAGCTTCGAGAGCCAGTCGGAGTAGGGGACGAGCGGGACGTTGAGCGAGGACGCCACGGGCGCGATGAGCGTGTCGAATGGGACGCCGCGAGGGTGCGCGACGTGGAGTGTGTGGGCGCCTGGCTGCGTGTCGACGCGCGACATCTCGAGCATTGCGGCAGCCGCATCTGGCGCGGTAATCCATCCTACGGACTGGGGTATTCCGTCAGCAATAGCTTGGGGGTCAAGTCGGAATGGGTACGCACCCCATCAACGCTCGGCAGACATCCCAACGTGATCGCCGACTTTAGGAGTGATGGGAACCACTCGCTCTCGTTCCAGGTGCCACTCCCATCTCCACAGACCTGACCGAGACGCACCACCACGGGTCGCAGTGCGGTACGCTCCGCGGCTGCATCAAGGATGCGTTCTGCTACCCACTTTGACTCCGAATAGCCTGTACCGACGGCAATCTCTGGGTTGGATAGGACCTCTTCCACGACCGAGCCATTGTTCTCGAAGTCTAAGGATGATCGTCAGTTACAAGAATGAGAAGAAAAACGAGTCGGTTGTAGGACGCACTGATGAATACGGAGATAGAAGAGACAAAGAGCATGTGCGAGGGGCGCGCGAGGGGCGATGTGATCGCAAAATCGACTAGGGCGCGTACGCCAGAGATACCATCTTCGAAGGATGCCAAAGACAGGTTGAGATTGATTTTCCAGGCTATAGGTGTACTCAGCACAGTTAGCCAGGCTATAGAGGTGTCAAGCGTACCATTATGAACAATATGCGTGACCGATCTGCGAATCTATGTAGTCATGTCGTATGAGCATGTGTTGTAGTAAATGAAATTTCGACATACTTCTTCGTATAACCTGTCGTTCACCGCAAAAGTTGGCGCATTCAGGTCTCCCTCAACATAAACCAGCTTCCTAGAGGAGAGGAGGCTGGTATCCAGCCCGCGCTTCTCAAATGCTGAGCGCTGTCGGGCCTCTGAAGTCGCAGATCGCGACGGCCTGTTGAACGCATATACGCGCATAATCGTCGGGGACGCAAGTAATTGAGCGAGCATATTTGAGCCGAGACCACCGGTCGTCCCAGTCAACAGATAGGTGTCGCCAGCAGGCAACTGGTGACCAGATCCATTGACAGCGGGACGTGCGGGGAATGTTTCCGTGTACTTCTCGACAAGTGCCTGTAACTCCTGCCCGCGTGCTTTGAGGCCAACGCCAAGGGCAGATTGAGGGTCTGCAACCGCCCTGCTTAAGAACGTCGCCATGCGCTCGATACCGGGGTGCTCATATACAAAGGATGCAGACACAAGCTTCGCTGCCTCGGGCTTGGTCTCTCGAAGTCCATGCAGGACAGAATTACGAATATAAGTCGACTGTAGACTGTAAGTGTATGTTAACGAACAGTGACATAGACACTTGTAGAGCTGCGTACCTATCGCAACCATGCTGGAAGATGTCAACACCGTCGGCCACCTTCTGCGCCATTACCTTATGGACAATGCGCCGCACGTAGTCCAACGATTGCGACGGAGTCCACTCAGAAGGTGATGGGATATCAACTTGTGAAGTCTGCTCTACAACGTCGTACAAGGCGTTAACCTCGTCATCGTAGTCCTTGAGGATTGCCTGCCGCCGCGCTGTCATTTTTGCCGTGTATGCAAAAGGTTTTGATGGGGATGCGACAATTATCATCTGAAGGGTCGACAAGGTCAGCCCAGAAGCAGATGTGATTAGCTGTACGCACCTCCTTGAATAGACGAGAGTGTTGAGGTGCAAAAGCGTTCAACCGCTCTATGGTCGGCCTGCAACTCATGGGTTAAAACCAAGGAGAGGAAACTTATCAGAGGACTCGCCAGATCAACTGGCGAAACTGTTCCAGTTTCACTTCATCCTTGGGGTCGAACGCGAATTGAGGCTTCGGGTCGACGAGGACGCCATTCTGGAACCTGCCCCTGCCAAACATGACAGAAGATTGGATATGTGGGTCCTGGGCCAAGATACCCTCTGCAAGCCGACGTCAGACATTTTAAACTGACCACCAAAACTGGTATCATCCGTACCTAGAGGCCCCGGGTTCGTCTTCTCTCCTGTCGACAACATGATTTGATCATCTTTTCTGCCATATATTTTCCATAAACCGGGCTTCGTTGGGTGAGGTACTAGTAGATCCGAGGTAGCGTATGCATTCTTTCCGTCTACAACAGTATTGAATACGACGGGATGGTGGAGGTCGTGGTCCTGTAATTTCTAAGCAAAAACGGGGGTGGGCATAGGATTCTCTTACAACGAGAACTAGTTCAAAAGTTCCATCGCCTTGGGGTAGAAACGTGGGAAGACAGTGAGAGGAAACAGTGAGATACTCCCAGTCTTCTCCACGAGAATGGCCTGTCATGATACATCAACCACGGAAGCAGAACGAGAGGGAGACGGACGCACTTGGAAGCACCGTGTTCATCACACCACACTCGGTACTACAAGCACATTAAAGAGAGACGAGAGAAATAGTATCAGGATGCCTACCATCCGTACTGGGAATGTACGGAGATCCCTTCACGTGTGAGGAGATCTCCTACTTCCTTGGGTAGTGGGCCTCCTCCCCACATCTTCGAAGAGATATAACATAAGCGACATAAAGCAAAAATAGTTGCCTTAAACATACCACCGCCTTCGTGGTTCTGAGATAATCTACGGCGGCAGGACTGCGTGACCAGGCCTGGGTACGCTGTTCAAGGACAAGTACCAAAAAGGAAAAGATCACGTGCCTCTAAAAACGTAGGTGCAGCCGCCCCGATAGAGCACTGAGTGGCGATCATCCCTTCCAATACGTTTTGGGGATTTGGCAGTACAGCTGGAAAGGCTGGCTTGAAGACGGCCATCACGACACCTACAGATACCTGCAAAACTGATAAGGACAGGTAGACATGGGAGAAAAGGGCACGCACCACTAGAGCGATTTGCAGGACACCCATTCCGTGGAATACTGGCATAGCATGACAGGACATAATTTGTCCACACAAGTCCATTTCTCCCCACCCTAATCACATATGTAACCACAAATTCGGTGGATGGGAAAAAGGACAACATACACGGAATGGTGCATAGAGTGACGACCTGCCTGTGGGTCCAGACTATCGGCTTTGGAAACGAGGTAGATCCTTCACACCAGAGTCAATCGTAAGTACCTCGATAGAACAGGTCATGTGCTTACCGGAAGAATGTAATATCAACCCTGGCGCGTCTAGATCGAACTTGACCGCAGGATAGTACTTGAAATCGATGTGGGAGCAATCATGCGGGTAAATATCTTCGAAGTGCGGCATATTGGAGATAGGAATCTCGGGATGCCCATCCGCCCGAAGTAACTCCAGGGAAGTAGCGGCGAGCTTCTGGAGCATGGGCTCACCGCCTACCAGTAGGTGACGCGTAGCCGTCTTCTTCAGAAGATGGGCGATAGCCTCAGGCGAATTTCTGGGCGAAATGGGGAATACAGCAAACCCAGCTCGCAAAATCCCAACTTCGGTCGTAACGTAGGTCAGGGTATCTACAAGGAGTGAGGAGGCAGACATCGTAGAGAACGGTGCACGAACCCGTTGCCGCCAGTGCCGCAACGATAATGGGGCGCCCATTCAAGGCGGCTGCGGCGTCTTCCGCGGAGACGCGGGACGCAACAAAACGCGCGGCGCGATGAATCCCACGAACAGCTTCAGCCCACGCAATAGTCTTGACTTCTCCAGGACCACTCTCATAGGTGAAGAGGGGGTGAGTGGAACTGTTTTGGTGCTGCCAATCGTAAAGGTTGGGCAGCGTCAGGGACTTGTCGCTCAAAGGTGGAGCCTTGAACGATAAGCTGTTCAACACTTGCGTCTTGGGTAGTAGGGCGGACATGGTGGGGGGAAAGGAGGAGGGAGAAGAGAAGCCAGTTAGGTAACCAGAGAGGTGCATATGAAAGACAGAGAGCGACTTCCTTTCCCGATAGAACGCATATCCGGTAGAGGATTACAGTATTACTCAACGAACCGGACACAGAGGGACGGAAACGTTACGCCGGACACTGCACCGTAGCCCCAGCGTCAGGATCACAACGGACTCCGAGCGAACAATATCAATGTCATCAGATCCTTGTTCAACGGCGCGGAGGGGTGCACAGCAAGAAGTGAGCGCTTCGGCGCCAGTAAGGCAACGCCGGATCATCATTTACAGTATTACACCATTCATGGCTGGGACCTTGAGGACGGTTAAAGTTAATAGAAAGGCTCGCTCCGACATATGACTAAGCCGACACTTTGCTCACGGCGCACGGCGCACGGCGCACATCACACGCTACCCCCGATTCTCCCGTACAGTACACGGCATCCGTAAATCCGCAATAAACCCAACGCTAACGCTATTGTGATACCTTGCCATCTGTCCTCTAGACGTCCGTTAATGCCCAGGCGAATGGGCGATTGTTGTACTCAAATTGAATCCGGAGTGTATGGTTCTGGCCAGTAATAGAGAGCCCAAGGGTACCTCTGCAACAGTCCTGCTAACCTAGGCCGGATCAAGTACTCTAAGGTCAGCTTCATCTCGGAGTTGGGTTATCGACAGGGCAGGCGCGAGCGAGCATCAACGAAGTCCGCGCAAGACTCGCCTCAGAAGAAACCCCCTATCCTGGCTCCATCGGCCGTCGGAGAGACGGTACTTGTCTTGCCTTCACGAGCCTGAGTGTATTCTCGGCGCCATCTTCCGTACCTAGAAGCCAGTGAGGGGTGTAGTCACGAGACAATGAATCACCGGATTATAACTATCCAACCGATGTTCACGTACCGTTGATGGATGCCAACCGCCGAACTTAGCGAATGGCAAGGTCAAATGAAAGTACGCCGCCCTATTTGCGATGGCAAGACGGAGGAAGCTCAGATGGGTGGAGCGGGGTCCATCTGATTGGGAAAGACTCACGACTCATGGTTCGTCATCGCGCGGAGGCTCACGCGAACAGTACCCTAATGGGTAGTCAAGCTGGTCAAGGGCCAGGGACATATCGGGTGCTTTCTACGCCATCCTACGCATGGAGAAGGTTCAAGGTGGTGGCACGACCAAGATTGGGGAACGGCGACCACATCAAAACTACTGGTAGGACACTAGGCACGATATGATATAGAGGTCGCGTTCATAGCACGGTGGATGAAATGCGACCAGGGGCGCTTGCAAATATTCGGTTGTTTCAAGAGGCACCATTCAATATTCAAGCTATTCAAGCTTCGTAGTAACTTGTAACTTAGTAGTACCTAAGTTAGCATATTCGTATGTGGCGTGGGATTCAACGTGGTCACGGTTGTGACGCTGACTTCCAGCCCCGCGGACACGCTTGTGGAATCCCGGCTGCCCTGCAACGACGAGCTTGACGACGAATGTCCCAAGCAGAGCTCTGTGGCTATCGCTAGCAATCTCTAACTCTCAGAGACATGCTTTTCCTCGAGTTCCCCTCTGTACTCGGACCCGGACAGAGCTGTCATTGAGTCTGTATGTGTCACGGATCCACACTTGCCTTGCTTAGCTAATTTCGCGGACCGCCCTTGCGTTCACCGAGTTCCAAGGGATCAAATCGCACAGGATCAACAAAGCCAGATTCCGGAGAAGGAATTCGCCTTCAAAAGTGTCTCCCAGAAGGGTGCTGTCTTGGCAACGGCATGCAATGCACCACATTGCTCATCAATCGCGTGCCTGCCCGACTCGATGGCCGTGACTCGTGGTCAATTGGGTACTGTATCAGGTTGATCAAAACCGGATGTTCATCGGCGGCATCGAAGGAGAAGTCCTACAGTTGGCCGCAGTCCCGCAATAAACCCGGACCTGCCCCATTGGCTTGCCCGCAGAAACTTGCGTAAGTTAGTCACCTGTATGTCACATCGAAGTCACTGTATCATCGTGTTTCACCGGTGGAGCACCAACCAGACGTGCAATGAGTGAGTCAGTTACAATGGCTGCACTTCTAATAGCATTTTATCCGACATGTTTTGCAGCGCAGCCTTTTCTGGCAAATTATTTTGCCCGAGGCAAAGCTTGAAAGCTGTGAGGAAGCAATCTTACTTCCGTTATGCTCGGTTAGTATAAACCCTCTCTTGTTGGGCACTGCCACAGTCTTGGCCGCGGTCGCGGACCGCCTACCTGGCGACTGCACGATCATTATACTATCGGCTGTAATTTCCTATCATCTAGGACTCGTTGACTCAGCGTCTCATGAAAATGCCGGTACTTCCGGACTGATGTGCTCATCCCCTCATGGTTCAGAGTTAGGCCACAGAGCTGGGAATATTGATCCGTCTTCTCAGTGGTTGCGAGGACCGGACGGCGTCACGAGAGGTACGCGGTGAATGGCTGGCTGGGGCGTCAGACATATATAAACCCTCGTGTCAAGACCTGACCTGACAGCATCGTTCTCTCTTCAGTTGTTTCTCTCTTCCATCCCGCAGTACTTCATCTCTTTAGACGTTTAATCATCAATTTCATTGCAATGGCTCCTTCCTCGGAAAAGTCTCCTCTTCTCAAGTCTCCCGTTCCAGAAAAGCTTCCCTTTCCTCTGGGACTCGTCTCTCCTGAAGTTCGTCCCTATTTGGAACTCATCCGCTTTCACAAGGTACGTGATCACATTGCGGAGTCTTGTGAAGATGTTTACACATAATGCAGCCTACTGGTACCATCCTCATGTTTTGGCCGTTTGGTAGGCTCGTTTATCCCACATTCGAAACATCTAACTAATTGCCGAAATCAGCGTGGGGCTTGACGATGGCCGCGTACAAAACGAGCTTGGACTTGACAACATTCTGGACTGAGATGTTCAAGTTCTTAATTGCCGCACTCATCGTCCGCGGCTCTGCCTGCACCATCAACGATATTTTCGACCGTAACTTCGATGCCGGAGTTGGTACGTTCAGAATGATTCCGATGTCGAGGCTCCGATCTGACGTAAACCCAGAGCGCACCAAGGGACGCCCTCTTGCCAGCGGTCGCGTGTCAGTCTTTGCTGCCGTTGTCTATTTGATTCTCCAGTACCTTGCTGGAGTCCTTTTGTACATGCCTTACAAAGGTGTCGCATTCTGGGCGGCGATTGCTCAGCTTCTCCCTCTGTACGTTTTTTTTCGTCTGAACTCTCCGTGAGCCAGGAACTGACGGAATGGTGGCCAATGTAGTTTCATTGTCTACCCACTCATGAAGCGCATCACTTACTGGCCGCAAGCGTGGCTCGGAATTGCCATGAACTTCGGCCTTGTTATCTCCTGGGTTGCCATCACCAATGAGGTCGATGTCCAGCTACTCACCCTTCTGATGGTTGGCTCTTGGGGTTGGACCATGCACTATGGTCTGTTCCCACCTCGCTCGTCCCCGTGTCACCGTGCGAAACTGACTTGATATCAGACACCGTTTACGCCTGCCAGGACCGCAAAGATGACGTCAAGGTTGGCGTCAAGTCAACGGCTGTGATGCTCGGTGACTTTGTTCGCCCATTCACCTTCAGCTGTGCCGTCCTCTTCGTCTCCACCCTCGCCTACGCCGGTATTCTCAACGACCAGACTCCGTACTTCTTCTATGTCACCATCGGTGGTACCTCGCTTCACCTCATCTGGCAATACGTCACAGTCGACCTCGACTCGCCCGATAGCTGCGGCTGTGAGTGTTATTTTCTGTTATTGCATCACGGATATAACTGACGTGACTGGTTCAGTGAACTTCATTCGCAACGGCCACATGGGATGGGTCACCTGGGCTGGTCTCATGCTCGACTATCTTGTCAAGATCGACAAGCTTCCTTTTGCTCTCCCTTTCTGATTAAAAACCGCTCTTTTGCACTTTATTTTGCACGGACTTAGTTATTGTACCATCCAAGTTCGAGTTTTGGTTACTTGATATTGGGTCACATAGCATCCAACTTCTGGCTCTATTTAACCTGGAAGGGCTCTGTACTGTGTAAATACGCGTCGTCCTCATCGCCATTTGTTAGACAACATTCTCTCGATCTCTCTAATGTAGTTGCTCGTCCACTAAATATCATTCGCTTGTTTCGGGATCGTGCTAGTGCCTCAGATACAATATGTGGTAGCTTCGGTTTCGGTACGGCTAATCATACATTTTTCTATTTTGTTTTATCGATTTGTCCCGCGGGCATGTTGACTGCTTCAAGCTCGTTATTTTTACAAATGACGTAGTAAGTGCGTCAAGTCTCGGTGTGTGTTACAAAATGCCCGAGTCTCGTGTTAAAGTAGTTTACAGTGTACGAACAGTTAAAATGCGCGTTCTCGCTGAGAATAATTCGCTTGCCCGTATTCTACCCTAGCGCAGGTCTCATAATCGCACGAACACGGTAGTGTTTGCCTGTGGGAGCCTGAGTGCCTCGAGCAATACAGAGTTGGCAGTGCGAAACCGGGGTGGCGCTTACTAAGTTAGCGCGACCTAATCTAATTCACTTTTCGTGTTTGTTGGGGTTACATAATTTGCTCTTTGCAGAGCTTAGCGCGACTCGCTGCAGTTCTCTATCACCACCACTTGATGCCCCATGTCGCAGCACGATCCCGTCGAAACCTTATGGAATCCACGTAAATCGTACCTTTTTCTCGCTGCCCTCACCTTCGTCTTTTTTCAGGCCGGCCTTCTCGCTGGGCACTGGTCAACGGAGAGCTATCTCCCCACGGATCCCACGTCGAGTTCGCAGCTCGCTCATTCTTCTAGTACACGACTCGTGGGGAATGTTGCCGACCACCCGATACCACACCTCATGGCAGATGCAGAGCATCGCTTCCGTGCGTTGCTGTCGCGCCAGAGCCATTCTTTACGCGGTGCCGTCGCAGAATACAAACGACGATACGGCCGTAACCCGCCCAAGGGTTTTGACGCGTGGTGGCGCTTCGTGCAGGACAATAAGGTAAAAATGGTCGACGAATACGATGGCCTCGTCAGCGATCTCAAGCCCTTCTGGGAGATGACAGGCGCCGAGTTCAGACTGAAGGCGTTTCAAGTATGTGCTACGAGTCACTGTGATCGTCATCAGTCCTCACGCGTTTTTCCGACCCTAGGCTGCCCAGGACCTTCCTTCCGTCGACTTGGTACGGATACGAGGCGGCGATGCGGAGGCCATCAACATCAAGTCACGCACAGACCGGGACGACGTGAGCATGCGTGCGCGTAGTTTTCTGAAAATGATAAACAAGTTTCGACACACAGTACGTCTCTTTTTTTTCACTCAAAAAGATTTTCCAACAACCCCTCTTCCGTTCAGCTTCCCGACATGGATTTTGCCATCAACGCTCGAGCGGAAGGCCGCGTGCTTGTGCCTTGGGAGTATCGTAACTATCCCAATATCACCAGTCAGTCGCCTCTTGGTATGTCCTCGGGTTTTTCTATCTCCGTAGTGTCTGACCTATGAGTTCCAGGGGGCATGTTAGGCCACATTTCCGTTCCCGACTGGAGGGGAGAAGGTAGCGTGTGGGAGGCCTATCGTCGCGTCTGCCCTCCAGACTCTGTAGCCCGACGGATCATGAGCTCAAAACGGGCGACTGGCTCCAATGGCACCAGCAATTACTTTCGCCCATCCGAGTCGTTCCCTGGTCCCGATTTTACTTTTACCAGGGACACCGCCAGAAAACTCTCATTCTGTGACAACCCTTCCGCCCATGTGATGCAAGGTCACTTCTTTTCTGACTGGCGTACCGTTCCTACCCTGTATCCAATTCTTTCACCCGCTAAGGGCTTGGGTTTCGGCGACATCAAAATCCCTAGCCACTATTACTATGGCACCACGCGGCGCTATACCTACGCGTGGGATGACGTTAACCTGGAGCTCAAGCGACTAGATAGTATGGAAACGCCATGGGAGAAGAAGGACGACAAGATTTTCTTCCGCGGTGCCAACACTGGAGGTGGCAGTTCACCGCGTGGTTATTCGCCCTACTACCAGCGACATCGGTAAGCCCTTTGCGTGTCGACATGCGAATCTCTGACATTTTTTTTAAGTTTCGTCCAATTGGCAAATGCTACCTCTGAAACTAATCGCACAATTGCCTTTGCGGACCCACCGAGTTCCACGAACTTTGTATACGCTTCTGTTCCTATCGCATCCTTGAATCGGGAGATCATGGATGTTGCTTTTGTCAGCTCGATCGACCATGATATCTATCCTGGTGGCCTTGACCAACAAGTTCGAGACTATCGTTTTGACGACGCGGCAGTCCTGAGTGATCACTGGGCACACAAGTACCTTCTCGACTTGGACGGAATGAGCTACTCCGGGAAATTCTTTGCATTCCTGGGGTCTGACAGTGCAGTCATAAAGTCTGGCGTTTACCAGGAATTCTTCTCCGACTGGATACAGCCTTGGTGCGTCTCTAATCCATATGTTTCCTTTCTGTGAGGGTGACGATTTAGCGCGTGCGCACAGGCTCCACTACATCCCACTGTCGACGTCATATGCCGAGATATACAACATCCACGCCTTCTTTTCGGGTGGTACGTCCGACGCGCTGGTCGCTGTGAACTCTACCGTGCAAGGTGTCCCAAGAGCGCAGCGCGTACCCCTTGATGGAGATAGACGCTTACGGCGCATCGCGCGTGCGGGAAAAAACTGGAAGAATACGATAGGTCGTCGAGTCGATATGGAGGGTGAGCCTGCCCGCGCCTACATCACGGGTTCTATTCCGCTAATCCGTCCACGTCTCCTCACAGCATATGTATATCGACTGTGCTTAGAATATGCCCGGCTTGCAGCTGACGATCGTGATACCATGGACTTTAAACTCTGATTTTTTTTTTGGCATGATACTTGGACATTACTAGGTCACATATTCGCTTTGATAGGACGTAGAGTATACAGCTACTTACTATTTATCATATACGCTACACCGTTGCACCATCGGTCTCACTGCTCATATGCTAATGTAGACTTCTACTCACCTCTCTTGACGGGGTGGCGTTGTGCTTGTGCCAATGAAGGCGTGTCAGAATATGTACCCGTGTGATTAGGCACCAGGGTGTTCCAAGGTTTTCTTTCAAAAAAAAAAAACCATGGGCGTTCCAAGCTTGCTTACTGACTTCGCGGTTCTAGCCATGCCTCAGCCTCTTCTCTCAAATGACCGGGGTTAGTATTAGTCCACTTTGTTGTGCTCTATTTTACTCTTGCTGTGTATCCGTGGTGAGACCTCTCGTCGATAACATCCATTCCATACACCTGGTATATTACAGGAAAAGATCCCGGGCTATGGTTCGTCGAACTCGTGTTGTCAGTGGTCAAGATCGACTTGGCCGCTTGGCAGAGGCTGTGTTCGTGTGTCTCCAAGACATTGAGCCAGGGCCCGGGGTGTTCTCGCGACGCTTTAACAACGGTCCCGCAAACCCACCAGAGGAGCGGAATCATCCCATACCCATTCTGACATTTTCGAGATAACGCTAACACTTGACTGTGTATGTTGGCCAAGACAACCGCCAGGACCTGTGCTATGTTGATGCGTGGCCTTTCTTCCTATGACTCAAGTACCACAGCCTGAGTATGAGGTGTAGAGAAGCCTCAACCTTCTCTGTTCCCAATGTTCCCAATTGCTACTAAAGCGAAGGCGTCACGATCTAAGACACGTTAACACCCAAGGCCTCACCCCGTGAGTCCTGCCTGTGGATCTAAATAATTTACGACTCACTCATAGTATCATCTCTCTCCGGCGTCGACGATGAGATTCGTTATCTTCAGAACGCTCTCCCTTGAGTATCTCGACGCGCGCTACCTGTCTTCGAGCCTTGGGTATAGCGCGAACCGTGCGCTATCACATATCCCACGAGGAAGACGACCTCGATATATCAGTTCTTCGTTTCGTTGAAGCGATCCTCCTTCCACGTACTTTTACCTTACGTCAGCTCGTCGTCGGCGCTCTGAGCAGCTTGAAGACGTTACTGTAAGCGACGTTGATCACTTGATTGAATACTTTCGACGATTACCCATTGATGCCTTCGCTCAGCAAAGTATCGCTGTCACTGGTCCGGGTATTGGCTCCCCGGGTGGAAGTGGAAGCCAGAGATTCGATGCGAGATATGGAAGAGATGGTGGCTCTATGTCATGAACCCCTCACCTCAGGTGGTCAGCGTACTACCCAACTGGCGAAAATCATGATTTTGAATGGGGCAGTACTCACCAAATTCGGTCGAGAGGAACCTATACCGTGACAACTATTAGAAGAAGTCATCGTGTGCTTTCGGGGGGCGTTCAAGATATGCTCACCTAGACCCGTAGTGTCCGTGGCGCTGGCCATCTCTCTCGCCATTCATTGCCGCTCATTCGATAGATGATTATGATGAGTCGACTGGACAACGTTGTCACTTCCCCGTACCTCGGAGATAACACCTCTCGGATGCAAGATAATGCTGCGAGTCTAGTTACATTTCTTGCGCTCCTCCGGCCGACCTCTTACTATGAGAACCCGGAATGTTCAGAGACGATTTCGCGTCGTTGTACCTTCTCACCTCTCCTCTTGGGAATTCGTTTCACCCTACTCTCACGAAGGTCTTGGTCTTGGCAGACAGGAGCGCTTCGAGCACCTCGGACACAGATAGCTTACAAGAAGCGCGTTCTCGTGGTTCAGAAGTTATGGGCCTCTCGACTATGGAAGAGCTTGTCAAGTATCGCCGAATATTATTCGCTTCAACCCAATCGAATGACCCGATTAGATTTTTTCCTCTTAGGTAAGGGGTTCTGGCAGGGAGTCAGCGATACCGTACTATGAGCGATCTACTAGAGCACTTCGGGATGCCGTGCGGAAGCTGAGGGGAAATCACCCTGGGGCAATGGGTGAACTTCGTTCACTGGGCGTCTGACTAATGGGTGTTCAGATGTACGGCTTTCGCACTCACTACTTTTACGTGGCAGGCTGCAATGTGACCCGGATAATTCTTAAGCAGTGATACAGGTACAGGAGAGTGACGTCAACCGACCGCCTAAAGTCTTGTCTAGAATACTCATGCGAAATTCACTGTCACGAATGAGACGTTTGCGGTAGCATCTAGGCAAGTGACGTATTCAAGTTTCGGGGTGTTTATAAAGACAAAGATGGGCCAGGGGTGTTGCGGCGTGATCATCGCCGTGATGACTCGGAGAGTCGCAAGCCTAGGTCCCGGAGCCTTGAAGTATATCATCACCAAGGACGATGTAAGAATGAGAAGATTCCCGAGCATTCAGCTCCAGTCAGGCCTCAGGATTCCAGTGGTTGGGAAAACAAAGTAGTACGAGTTAGGACTCTCAGGAGACACCCCGAGAAAGGGCGGCAGCTGGACATCGCATGAGTCTTGGCGTGAGTGGTCCTTAATCCATTCTTCCAGTGGCGTCAGTTGACCGTAACAACCAGCGCTTTTCTGGAACTTCCCGAAGTTCCCGTGGCCTTGACCGGTTCATCTTTGACGACGAAGCAGAGCTCCGGATACCCCGACATCTTTTTTTGGTTGAAACGCGCACGTTGAAAAGTGCTTTCTGTTTACGACATTACCTTGACAGCTCAAACCGCGCTGAAATTACGTTCCACATGTTGTTCTATTCCTAGATATGCCTGACACACAGGTTCCCGAGTGGGCTCGTATGTTTGCGCGTAGGTTGAACTCAATAGACAGATACGATACACCCGACCACCATGCTTCTCACTTTTCAAGAGAAGAATCAGAGGATTAGGGAATCCAACGTACATCTGTAAATGCAGTAGGTGTTCGGAGCTGTTCGGAGCTGTTCGAGGACACTCCGAACAGCTCCGAACAGCTCTGAACACCTAGTTGCGTCTACAGATGTAGTCGCCCAAGTTGTTGCCGCACTCAAATGTTAAATGTATTGTATGTTTTGCTGTGTACTCCTTGAACCAGGTGACATTACCGAGTTCCCTTTAGTGGCCACCACATGCCAGCAACGCGACCAAAATGGTGTTTTCCTATCCGAATGATACGTATGCTCGGCCAATCACAGTGAAGAGGTCCACTGACCGTCACACTTCTTCGAGGTGCCGATAGTTCTGCTGCCCTGTTTCCCAACTTGAATGTGTTGGAATACCTTTCCCTCCGCAGCTCCACTCTGTCGGGTTTTCACGCGCGAGAACCCCTGAAAACCCCTGATCAGATGTATGGTGTGTTGAGTTTGTTCACTGAGGATAACATAGAGAGCCCTTGACAAGTAATTATTTTATGTTTGTTAAGCCATGCTTCCAGTGCTACCATCTCCTTTCGGCGTGGATGTAGCAAATTCCATCTTGTCATGTGGCCAGCGTGGACCGAATAGCAGAAGACCATGGGACACGAGGTTTCGGTGTGTTTTCTTGATATCGACAAGCGCCGGTCGACAAAGTAATTTGCTTCGCACGTCCGCGGCATTCTTTGACCTTTGATCTATCTCCATAATCCTCCACGGACCTCCGCTCTTTCAAGGCAACGCACATAACCTACTTGCTTGTGAGGCGTGCGATCAGATAAGTGGCTGTCATCGGCGCTTCCCGCCTTTATTCGTCCTCACTTGAACTCTTTTCTACCCTGCACCCAGTCTCGTCCTCCAGAATGATGCCTTCAGCAATTCCCCCGTCCCTCTCACCACCTGCTACCAATGCGGCCGTAGCGATCGTGCCTTCTCCTGCTGTCTCACCAGCAATCGTTGGGCGTAACCTGTACGAACAGTCCATGGCCTTCCGAAGTCCAAGTGTGGACTTTGAGATAGAGCATGTATCGAGCCCCCGGACGCAGCCTCGACCGCTTATGCGTCGCGGGGTGTCGGACTACACGAATGAGAGCCTTCTGCAAACTAGCATTGCAACCGTCATTGCGGCCAAAGCACGATCTTTCGCGATCTCTGGGCGCATACCAGTGGACCCTGCTACCCTCTCGCTATTCTTCCGAACAAAGGTAGGTAGCTTTTGGTCGTTTCAATCCTCCCTGTTGATAAGCTCTCATCAGAGCGGAATCACCCATTCGCTTGACTTCCCTATCGATGTCGACTATGACACACCTCCTGCTCTCGACGTGTTGATCGCCGCTTGCAGACCACATCCACAGATAGGAGACGATGCGGATGGCGAGTCCCTCTTCTACCCAACAAATCTTCCCCTGACAACCTCACTCGAACTCGCGAACCACCCCATTCTCGAGGCTGTGCGCAATACACTATTCCCTACGTTACCAGGCGGACATTACCTTCACGCCGTACGTGATAAACTGGAGATAGTCCCGACTGGCGCAAGCATGGGCGAACAAGCGCCAGCTGGCGACACTCGCGTTGCAACCGTGATCATTACGCTACCCGTACGCTTCCGCGGGGGTGCGCTTATTGTGAATGCTTCCGAAGGTGGCGAGGAGCGCTTCCAAGGGCGCGGCTGGAAAAACGGACACATGGAGTGGGTTGCCTACCTGTCAGATTGCACGGCAGAGGTCGAGACCGTACAGAAAGGCTGCCGTATTTCCGTTTCATATGCCTTACATCTCAAGACGTTTGGCCCGAGTGGCGTGGCTCCAGACCCGCTAATCGTACCGAGTGACTATTTCTTGGATAATTTGGCACCGATCTTCAACATGACACGTGGGCGCACGATCGCCTTTTACCTCACGGGCGATTATGGTGTAAACCCTGCAGACGTACTAGCCGAGTCGCTGGTTCCTTATGTGAGTACGAGACAGTCAAGTGTGATTCTTCACCTCATACTTTCACCACCTGTAGCTGAAGGGCGGTGACTCGATCCTGTACCACGCTGTCAAGTTGTACAAGCTTTCCCCAGAGCTTCGCTGGACTGCCGGTGGATATATTTGGCCAGTGGACCGCACCGTGGAGTGTGGACCAGAGGCACCCGATGGTAGTTCATTCAATAGCTCTGGCCGCCGTCCGTTGAGCGGAGGGTACGGAGCTGGGCCGTATGTGGATGAAGACGATCATATCATCAACCTTCAATACCGGGTTGAACAGAGTGGCGCAATTGCACTCGCGGAGGCCGACATAGTGCTGTTAGCCGACAAGGATATGTCCGGGAGCATGTCTGGGAGCATATCGAAGGAGCGGGTCCCGCTCGTGTCGAAGGGCCTGCTTGACAAATTGGTTGTGAATATTCTACTTGTGGTATATGTCGCTTGATGGTCACCTCATTTCCGCCCCTTTCACTGTGTCGAAGGTTTCCGTTTGTACTTTTCAAGGATGTAACCGATCTCCTTTCCCCGCGGTTCTGATCTTTCCGTGCTGTTTGAGCCGATTGGTGGAACCGCGCGGTGAGGGTGCGCCTTGTAGAGATCCAGGGTGATCCAGGGTGGCATCTGTGACGGACGAAACACCATTCAAACCCCGTCCATGTGGGAAAAAGGTCGCAAAGGGTCAAGCAAAGGGCGTATCACTTTGAATCTTGTTGTAATTTACCTTGTAACTTGTGCAACCGAACACAAAACCATCAATTTACGTTCCCGACAAGGTGGAGGTGCCAATGCGGGCTGAGACTATGTGAGGAAACATCTTCAAGTCGCACAATCATGGCGCCAGAACCTGCCTCGGGTCACCAGTAGAGTACACCTTCATTCAGGGGGTCCAGAACAGTGTTTAGGGGTGTCACCATATACTAGACAGGTTTGGCCTATTCAGTAGCCTGAGCCAATGCCGCTCATATCTCCAAGGCTATCTCCCGCACCATGACACGTGACATGCACGACGTCATGTCGGCCAGGCCGTCCGTGAGGTACTACCAACTTGGGTTCAAGTTTTAACTGAAGGGTTCTAGTACTGTGTCGTCGCGTATCCGATTCTATGGCTCAGGAATTCCAGAGCGGCTGGTATCACTTGGGCAGCCGTCGTTTCGTTACACGCTAGGACCTTGCACATGTGGGCAGGCTGCACTGAGGCTCGGAGCTCTCTGATCGTCACGGTTCGCTCACTGATAAGTTGGGTTGCTTCCCCCTAGTAATTTGTTTAATTTAACTTTCTTCCGTAGCGGGGAATGAATTTAAGACTACATGAATGTACACCTTTTTCAACAAAAGGCCCAATCCCTAGTCGGGTCTTCGCATTGTACCCATGCCTTTTGGTTTCTCCCGCTTGTTCAGGAAGTTCGGCCAGTTGATCCTTGGGCGCATTGGCTCTGCTGATGGACCCAAGGATTCTGACGTGGGCCGGAAACTCAGTGCTGCTGGTACGCCTGAAACTTGGCCGGTCTTGTGACCTGCGCGCTCATACTCCTATAGCTGACGCAGTTGCCGCTGCACAAAACTACCTCGAACCGTTCCAACCATTAATTACAGCAGCAGATAGTGCTATCGGACAGACAGAACTCGTTGAAGCCATTGAGGGGAGAATCGATCACTTTTTCGAGGGGATGTCTATTTTCATGAATGCCCTGGATGTCGTCGCGGACTTGCACCCCTTCATTGGCGGTACGTCCGTCTTACTACACGTGCGCACGCAGTGCGGGATGACCGGTGAGACAGTTGTTGTCATGGCATTCAAAACCGTTTATACACTCGAGGTGAAGCGTCGCGACTGAAAGGAAGATCATCGCGCTCTATGCAGAGATGAAGGACATGATGGGTGTTTTGCTCCTGTGTGTACCGGCGTCCACATATCGTGCCTTGCTCATATTTTTACAGCCTTCAAGACGTGCAAAATGACAAGCTCGCCGCACCTGATGGTAGAAGCATCGAAGATCGCTTGAAGGTCATTGTAGAATAAACTGCAGAAGGCATCAAACACTGCTCTAATGTATGTGATGCGTATGCCAAGAAGAAACTTTTGGCAAAGGTACTCCTGGGCCAAGTCTGGGACAAAAAACTACTCAGCTTTGTGACGCTTTTCTCGACGCGGCGGCAGGAATTCGAGTTCGAGCTGTCCATTCACACAAGTCAGGGTGTGGACAAAGCCAATGTCAAGCTTGATAATCTTGGTGATACGACGAAGGCACTTGACAAAAAGTCCGTGTGCATCACATTCTCTTTCAGTTGCTAAAGTTACGGCACAGGAAGGACAATATGATGGCCATGTTCCGACAATTGGTCAGCCCCGAACAGAGACGTATTTTGAAGATGGTGGACGAATATGGTGGTGTAAAAGCTATCCGGAACGACGACAAGACGTTACTTTCCCTGGAAGAAATGGCGAGCAAGGCATCAAGTGCACCCAGCTCAGACGAGCATCAAGTGGCTTGGGCAGGGACTAGTGACGCAAGTCCGAACGCAAATGATCTCAAAAAGGACATTTTTGAAGATCCTGGCGTTGCTGCGGATAAGAATCAAGTCGTGTTCTTCCGCAAATTCGAAGTGCAGAAGCGTCAAATCATCGACGAGCTCAAGCTTGTCGTCAAACGGGAGAGCGACCGTGTTATCGGAGCAATAAAAGGTGGTCCTCACGAACGGATTCTCGACCTTGTAAGTGTCTTGTTTCTTCACTAAACGCGAAACAATAACCTGATGGCCTCTTCAGTCAATCTACGATATCTGGACAGAGATGGTAGTTATTTATGGTGTTTCCTGTTAGATTCGACCCTGGTGACACGCACAGGGCTGGCGAGGGAATGTCAAAGCTCGACACTTTGTACTCGCTTTTCGAGACTACTATTTCGAGAAACTCACCTCAGAAGCTCAAGGCGCTCGCGGTGTGAGCACCACCGCAATCAATACTTCTCGGGACCCAGATGCGTGGGCAATCAAATTCATAGATGTCACGCGACTGCAACCTATTTTAGAGGCTTTTGATGACGATACATCGGGGTTCATCACCATCTCAGAAATGAATCGCTTTACCAGCTCCCGACCGGAAAAGTGGAGGTCAGTATCATTTTGTCGATCGAGCGGTTCTGTCTCATGGATTTCAGTTTACCCCACTGGGTAGCTTTCTGGGCAGTTGAGTATCATATCATCCCATGGCGCCGCCAAGTCTCCGGCAGGATATAGGGCGTCTACCATTCACTATGCCAAGAAGATAGAAGAATTATTTGCCAAAATGGAAGGTATTCGTGCCAACGTACTCCCTCCCAATCGGCACTCTATAAACAGCTATTTGACCATCGGTTGGCATTCCGTTCACACATTGACCGCTGCCGTGGCCCCGCTGCAACCCGAACCTGGCCCGAGTAGTTTGGATAGATTTAAATCATATCTCGACGCAGAGGAGACTCGACTAAGCACCAATCTGAAGGCCGTAGACTACACTATTGATGGCATGGATACCCTCACACTCATTACGGGTGTGGGCCGCATTGAGAAGGTTGGTGAGAAGCCACACATCCAATGACCCGCTCGTCTCAACTTTACTCTGCGTTCTACAGACCGTCTTTCCTCTAATCTACTTGCTGATGCGGCGCCACTACGAGATTATGCGAACTATGCGAACCGAGTTGTTGAATGCACGCGAGATTCGGGACTGTGTATATAGCCTCCTCTACATGAAAGATCCGATATCGCGTCAATGACCTTACAAGTACGTCACCCTCATTGTCGTTATCTTTCTTGACGGCACTCAGACGATCGATCCGCAGACATATTCATTCAGCAAAAACACAACCCCGAAACACAGTTCCAGCTTTTCGCTTATGGCATCGTGTGTTATCCCGTTTCCTTCCTTGCCCGTCTACCTCTGAAGTGTCCATAGTTCAAGTATTTTCATAACGAGAGAGATCTATGGTCTTCAGACTATGTCCGGACACTCAACCCGCTAGTTATACCGTATAACGATTCAAACGAAGACCAAAATATCAAAGTAGAAGATGTATTGAAACATGAGCGCATGGATGCGTTGGCTCTTGGTGACTGGGTCTATGACGGACATTCGATTGACGACACTCCAAACTATCCTGATGTTGAGCCTCCATTAAAGGACATGTATGCTCTCCTCTTATATCTACCTACCTCATTCTAATTACCCTATCCGTGCCTTTTCAGTTTAGGGCATTGGCATGGTTACTTCTACGAAAACGATAACATCCGAGGGGCAAGCGGAATTGAGGGAATGACGACGTTTGTCCTCGAGCCCGCCAATGGGGAACGCGAACTCAAGGCGAACGCCTGGGGTATTCGAGGGCGCTACACGGTCACTGAGTCTTGGTCCAAAGACGAAAATGTCAAGGTGATCAAGTTCAAGATGACGATCCAGAATGTAATCTTCTTCAGTGGTCGGTTCGACGAAGAACGCGATGCCTTGACCGGTATCTGGGGCCTTTCTGCGGCTGCTGAGAACTCTTGTGGACCGATAGAGTTCCGACGGATTACACCTCGCTATCTCACAGTATACCCTAGTATCAAAGAACTTTCGGATAACAAGTCCCGTGCGTTGTGGGGGTTCGCAATCGCGGCTGTGCGCAGCGACATACGTCGGGAGCGCTGGTCGTGGTCGTACTTTATCCAACGTCGGAAGGATCGAGAGACGGTGATCTCCCTGGGGACCCGTTACTTCGGCTTCGGGAGGCCAGTCGACAACGAAGAGGTTAAACTGTACAATGCTACTGCAGCGCAACTGACAGCGGGGGACGCCCACTTCTGTGGTTCCAGGATCAATCGTATGCTTGCATATGCGCAAGTACATGTGTGAGTTTCGGATTTGGCACGTTCTGGCTCCGCTACTAACACAGACTGTAGGAACGCAGACTGCGGTTTTTGTAATGGCCGCATTGGCGGGGCCCGGCTATTCTGTCTTGATTGTGAAAACAAGCGGACTGAGATTTTCGAACCCTTAGACCTTTGCTGCGCACAAGAGTGTATGGCTACGCGTATTACCGACCGTGAAGACCTCAAAGTCCCACACGAACCGAACCACAGGCTCTTAAAAGTTCGTGCCATCGTGCTGGAACGCCAACATGGCCGTGCCCATACTGCGGCACTTGCGGCGTTCGAACGCGTGAAGACACTCTGCGTGAGGATTGCCAAATCCCACCAGCGATTAGAGGAGAAAGATAAGGACGGGGAGGAGACCAGCCCAGATACGGTGAACACGTCGAGTCTCAAGCCTTCCCTCGAAGAGACACCGTCCAAACCAGATACTGATAAGCCAGGTGTCAATCCCGATGTTCTTGGTGACTCTGCGGTTGAAATCAAAGACTTACCCTTATGTGGCAAGTGCAACGGTCGTCTCTCGTTCCCGTTCTGGTACTGCATCTTTTGTGAAGGTCATTCCTGAGGATTAATTTGTTAGCGCCATATGCTGATGTCATCTCATACTTACAGACAATTTGTTCCTGTGCGACGCATGCGACGGGAAAGGCGTGCCTGACCTGATGCGCAGCTCCGGGAAGCATACCGAGGACCACCACTTCATTCGTTGTCTAACGCCAGAGAAGGAGGATATCTCCTCTTCAACGGAGCAGCATCTGATCTCGTTGGAAGACCGACTCAATAACATGCAATCTCGGTTCGATGATCTTTCCCAAGATCTTACCTGTCGCATTGGAAATATGGAACAACTCCTTCACAAGCTTGCCACCGCCGCGACTTCCGAGAGCGCTGTATGATCAAATCCCTTCTCACATTTTGGTCTCCAGCGTCGATGGCCAGTACAGTACAGTAGTCGCTCTTGAGTAGTACCCTCTCTATGAGTATGTTTTTGCGATTTTGCGATTTTGTATTATACAGTAGTCTTGACCCGGTGTGGGCCAGGCACACTGGATTATATATTTCCGAAACACAGATGACGCGAGTGTATGCTTCAATCAGAACAAGTCAGGTTACTAGTTGTGCACGGTTGTCATACAGCTGGCGTCAAATGTGTGCAGTCTCCGACCATCATACTCGTAAAAGTACCGTGGTCTCTCGCATTTTATTTGGAGCATTTTCGCGATACACAGCCCATCTCTGCACACCATACGTACCTCAAGCAGCAACGCAAGACTCGCAGCCACATTCACGACACAGCCGCTTGGCGTGCCCTGCACCACATTCCTCTCCCACGGCATCCGAGTCGATACTAGTACGCGGATTGATGTAGTGTCAGTGCAGAGGTCGTCATTTCAGGCCAGCTCTTTCTTGAGACATCCCGTAAAGGGGTAGACACATTGAAAGCGCGAGGTATACAAACGGAGCTGATATCGGTGGCTTGGGCTCCTGTAGTGTGCTCGTGTCCACGTATGGCCCCTTCCGAGAGGTGTTTACGCTGCTAGTCGGGTGAACTGTATGAACGAACTACCAAGTGCACCTGCCGAAGCTCGAGCCCGACGGGCCAGCGTCCGCACTCTTCGGGATTATCACAACGCTTCGCCAACTCCATTGTTGGAGTCACCAACACGATGTCGGCATGCTCGAAGTGTCAGAAGCAGCTCTACGAGCTCGCTGACGACTGTTGGTCGAGCGGAGGACGCGAAAAAATGATATAAACACTTCTGTGAGCACGAGATCTCTTTTGCGCGTTACAAGGCGCCGACCGACACGACGTCGCTTCAAGACGTCGTCCGTGAGCCTGTCTTCGTCCACAGTTTTCCTAGACGAATTTAGCAGAGGCGCAAGGGCATTTCGGAAGTCCAAGATAGAATAGGGGAAGTACTGGGGTGCGCCAACCTAACAAACGGCGTATATGCATATATGCGAGAACGAGTAAGACAAACCTGTAGGAGCGAGTTCAAGTAACCGAGTTGATTGAGACCCCTTGGTCAGTCTTGACGCGTAGGGACCGTCTCTCCAGCTAGAGCTGTGAGTGCCCTGTTGGGAGCGCGGCGGAGAAAGGCTAACGTACCCGTCTCGAGAAACTCGCGTAAGAGGTCAGTATCCCTTATCTCCGCGATGACCGCGACTGCCTCGTACATCCTCACCACCTGATTTGGCCAATTTTCGACCCGTCGCACGAGTAATAACAACCGTGCGCTAGCAACACTCCCACGGTCTCTCCCCGCCGCGGCTGACGGAACGAAAAATACTTACCCGCATCGAAAAGACAGTGCGTTCGATCGGTCGATCTCCACTGGCACCTCGAGCGTCGCGTATGCGCGGTCGGGCCTCGGAGAAGTATCCCCGTTGTACACTCCGTTGTCGTCGTCCTCGGGGTCGCTTCGGTGGGGTGTTATCTGGTACTGTCGCTGCGCGGTCGTGTGTCATGCCCCCATCACGTCGTTCTAAGGGGTACGCGCGGTCCGACCCTAGATCCATGGCAGTAAGGATGTACTGATTCCCTTTTGTGTCAGGGGAAGTAGTCCAATTGCCCAAACATCAGTGATGTCGGCGCGAGCGATCGGGTGAAAAGGTCGCAATGCGGTCGACTCTCGTTTTGTGAACTGACAGGAACTGCAGGCACGTACGACTTCCTCTACCACGTCCTGCAAGTAAGGGATGTGGAACCGACTATGCAGTGCCACGGCTATGGTCTGTATTCCGGGGTGCCCTAAATCAAGGTGAAGATGTCGGACGGTGTTTTCCAAGGTGTTTTCAGTTGCCGCTCGTGACGTTGGGACCTCTACATCGATTTCAACCCCACCGGCTAAGAGGTAAATGCCATTCTCTACGGTACTTGGCTCGTTGCCCTGCTGAAGCTTTCGTTTATAGCTGGCGTAGACTCGGAAGATCTCTTCTCGGGATGTCATAGGCTCATAACTCACGCGAATAGGGGCTGATGTCCTTTCCGTCCGCCACCACAGAGCGTCTGCTACGAGCTGATTCCTTCCAGACCTGTTTCGACACCGAAGTGTGCGATATCGTCTGCAAATCGGGACAGGCGGCGTCCCAAGTGTTTTTGCGTTCAGGAAATTTTTTAACGACTTGTGATCGGTGAATATGAGGATGGGCGAGTCGCGAATCATTCTTTTTGCTTACTTGTGTCCTTCGCACCCTTTCCCCCTACCAAACTTCGGAAGGCGTTTCGACTTTATGGTCACACGATCCCAATACAGTTACCTGAGGCGTCTGTATCGACGACGAAGAGGTGCAATGGGGTCGGATGGATTAATAGGTCAACGGAGGTGAGTCCTTTTTTTAATCGTTTCATCGCTAGCTCACATTCCTAGTTTCAACTGACGGATTCCTTGCGTGGGAGTTATGAGCACCTCAAAACATATAACGTTCCGAGAAGAGATCTTGAACCTACGCCAGCTATAAACGAAAGCTTCAGCAGGGCAACGAGCCAAGAACCGTAAGGAATGGCACTTACCTCTTGGTCGGCGACCAGCTGCAGTGGGGCGCATGATACGGGCTGCGTCGATGGAGTGCCCCCCGTCATCGATGCGAATCGACGCGTACAGATATCGGATGTGTCAACGTCACAAGTGGGTTGTTGCCTACCTCTTGTAGTTGCAGTACTACTGTAACTTAATTTACGGAGAGCGAGGTCGAAGTGTGGGAATAACGAAGTTCCCACGTCTCGCTGACAACCCAAGTCGGTCACGGTCCGTCGTCTACCTAGTGTTGCCGCGAGTTAGATCTAGTTAGAGTCCACACCGGTGTCAACTCTAACTCGGACCGAACTTTTGAAACTCGGACCGACTTGAACGTAAGAGTTCGCAGCGGTGCAACTCGGGAGTTGTCTTCAAAAAAGCCCTGTAGATTTTTCTTTTGTCGTATGCTCAATCTATATCCATTCCTCTCCAAAGTAACAATCTTGTGTGGTCTGTAGTACACTCTGTAATACTACTAGTGAACAAATATACTCTGATCAACAGACTTGGAGCCGTGCAAGCAAAAAACTATAGCGTGCTTGATAGCGTGTACATACACTCTTTCTCAACCTTTAATGGGCAACTTTTGCTCTTACTGTACCTTTCCGCAAAGCTGCCAATGTCATGCTTCACAAGCCATACCCCAGCAAGGCAAATATCCCTCAGGGTACTATCCACGGCCATCTACTTCGTTCCGGACAACATCCCGAGCTCACACCCGCAATGCCTTCAAGTCG
Organism: Lactarius deliciosus; assembly: GCA_021525775.1. NCBI lineage: Eukaryota > Fungi > Basidiomycota > Agaricomycetes > Russulales > Russulaceae > Lactarius > Lactarius deliciosus. The sequence goes on along the minus strand of JAKELK010000355.1, from coordinate 26,799 downwards.
CTCCAAGTCACCAGTTGCCCAGCTTCACCCGTCGCTCAAGGGGTCCACCCACACAGCACCACCGTGACAGACTACGCTGGTGCATATACCATAACCCCCTTGCTAATACTCATCATTCCTGAATTGCTAATATGATACTACATGTCCGTCATCACCCCGTCGTAATATACCTAATCTAACACCCATTTACATCCGAGAGCCTCAGCAACCTCAGTAACAGATCCCTGGCCAACCGCACCGACCCCCAGTCGTTCTTGATGCGCGTCTACCCACTGTTCCGACTAAGACTACCAAGCGGAAGACTGGTACCCTGTATCTGGGCTAAACCTACATGTAAAGCGCCCTCGCGTTCCAGCCCTCGTCACCAATCCTTCCAGCAGTAGATCCCTCCATCCCGATTTCCTCATCGACCTGTCTCCTACTTCCCTTTTCCCCAAAACTGAAGGCCCACAACAAACCGACACTTCGCGCGACAGACTGCCGATACTTTGTATGTACTGTCGACTCCAAGTCTGATGCGTGACCTCCGGATCCACCATCAGCGAGCAATCCACTCCTCATGGAGGAGCCTCATACGTCACATGTGAGCTGCAAACTATGCCAGTAAGTCATTTATGATTCTCGGGGCGCCTGATACTGATGATATTTGCCAGTGAATGGAATGTTGGAAGAACGGAGACAGTGTGGTCATGACTATTCAGAGGCACCTCAAGGGATTCCATTCTGAGGAGTACGAGTGTGCATGTTACTCAACCTCAAGCACTCGGACAAACCCATCGATACGATGACAAATGTGTCTGCCAGGAATCAATCTCGAAGAGACTCCATCGAGTGCGCAACAGAGGCAGCAATTAAGGAGCTTGTTTCTCTCGGGAAAACAGATGAACTTCTGGATTGTTGCACAGCATGGACGAACCTGATGGTAGTACCTAGGTTACAGCACGTATATACTCGAGTACAAGGTATTCTGTCCCGGGACGCTGGGCGAAAGGGGTGGGACTGCGTGGGAACCTTCAGAATTGAAGGCCTCCCATTGGTTCCTGTCTGGACCTGAACTTCCGAGTTGCACCGGTGTGAACTCCCGAGTTAGAGTTGGCGTCGAGTTGCCAACTCGACTTGGACCGCATCAACTCGCGGCAACACTACGTCTACCTTGTCGTCTACAGCATTCCCACCAATACTTCACCAGGGTTACGGCCTATATTCTTCATTCCTTGCATCTTGTTACTTACTTGTGCTGCTGCCAGTTGACCACCTATGATAATACCGCCGACCTTGTGTTGCAACTGTCATTGCTTTCCCACCCCAAGCCACTGGGACGAAATAGTGAACTTATAACGTTCTGACATCATTCTGCGGGCTACCAAAACCACTATTACAGTAATGCACTTCGAACCCTGTACGCACTCGACGAAGATGCATGATGGGTGATTGCCGATGCAACCCCGAGCAGCATGTCCTCTATGACGGCGATAGGGGATGCTCCACCATCGCAGCCCCGAGCAATTTGCGCCACCAACAATGACGACGATGACCTGGGCACTCAGCCGACTCAGATGCAGCGCCAAATAACGACATCGATGATGGGGGATACTTCATCCACGAGCCATGTGCGCCACTGACGGCAACAACAACGGATGACGCACCGCCTCGACGACGACAATGAGGCGTTCCGCCGACATAACCCCAACGACGGTGACGATGGCTATCGCCTCAAGACCAACATCAAGGCCCTCAAGAGCACAATTGACAACATGAGCATTGACAACGACTACGGCAGCGATTCCAATGATGACTGATGGCGCAAGGAAAGACTGGGGCATTCCTCTACATGCGAGCCGCAAGTTGTAGCGCCCTAGATCACGACAACATCGATGCGCGAGCCTGACGGCTGTGACAGCAACACAGATGACGGCAGAAAGAACAGGAACAACGGCAACAAACGAGAGCAGCGGCAACAGCACAACAGCAACAATAATGACCGCAACACAAACAACGGCGGTGATACCAAGGATGGACTGTGAGCAGGAGCGATGATAACGGCAGCAGCGACAATGACTGGTGTCGACGATGATGGTAACATTATCCGTAATACCACTATTGTATATTTTCCAATGAATGATCATCGCCGTAATTTGCGACGTGCAAGAATTTTAAGGAGAATGGCAAGGGTGAGTGGTCAAAATTGACTTGTAGATTACTTATGGATTTGTAATTCCTTTTTTTGTAGTAAGGTTAGGGAGCTTCAAGTTCACGAGCCGATCACATCCGGGTCTGGCGACTGCCAGTGGGCGCGTTGTTTATACTACAAGCCTTCGCAAGAGCCTTCCTTTTGGCGATACAACTCCGGAATCACAGTGTAATATCGCATCATGATCAGGCTTTAGTAAGAAGTGATGCAATGCTGGCTTCGAGCGGAGCGCCGGAACACCGGAGGTCGAACCTCCGATACAGTACTTGGGCGGCAATCACTTCATTACGGCTGGGGCTTTGCACGGGGCTCGGGCACGTTGCCTTGAGGCTCAGGGCGATCTTAGTCCTTCTCCCGGCGATGGGCTATCAGTCAGCAATGGCCTAAGATCTCGGGTTACCTCAGAAATCGTCGGAGGGCCTCACCCCAACAACCTGTTTGCTCTTTTGTATCGGGAAACCAACTTAACACCGGGAACGTTCGCCTTCTTCAACAAAACGTCCAACCTTGGGTTCGTATTGTACCCATGCCTTTCTCCCGTTTGTTCAGGAAGTCCAGCCAGCCGAGCCTTGCGCGTGCCGGCTCTGCTGACGAAGCAAGGAACTCTGAAAACTCTGACGATTCACCCCAACAGGTAACTGAGCCTATACCCACCATACGTCGTTCCTGGAGGAAGAAGACAGCGCCCACCGCCAGTCGTTCCGCCTCTCCCCCAGTGCCCTCGCTTCCCCTGACACCTAGCTCTAAGAGCCCTGTGCCCGAGGTCGCACAGCCCACGCCGGTGCCCCTTCCCACCGCTCCTGATATCTTCATCACCAACTTAGCTCTGATGCCACACCCGGAAACGATGCCAACTGCACGTCCTGGTCCTGTACCAGACACGCTCGCCGAGGCCTGGGACGTGGTGAAGGATGGTCCCAAGGATTCTGACATGAGTCGGACGTTGAATGCTGTTGGTAAGCCCGAAATTTTACTTTGTGACCGACTCACCAATACCCTCTATAGGAGACGCAATCGCCACTGCACAAAGCAACATCGCACCGTTCCAACCATTGATTACAGCGGCTAAAGAGGCTGTTGGACAGACAGACCTCGGCAATGCTGTTAAGGAAGGAATCGACCACTTTTTCGAGGGCATGCCTATTTTCATGAATGCTCTGGATGCAGTAGCGGACCTGCATCCTTTCATTGGCGGTGCGTCGATTTCATTCCCCGTGTGCATGCGAGGTAACCGGTGAGACAGTTGTTGTCATGGCGTTCAAAACCGTCTACACGCTCGAGCTGAAGCGTCGCGACAATGAAAAGAAGATCATCGCTCTCTATGTCGAGATGAAGGACATGATGGGTGTTTTGCTCCTGTGTGTACTAGCGTCCACCTATTGTGCCCTACTCACATTTTCGTAGCCTTAAAGATGTGCAGAATGACAAGCTCGTCGCACCTGATGGAAGAAACATTGAAGATCGCTTGAAGGCCATTGTAGATCGAACCGCAGACGACATCAAGCTTTGCTCTAATGTGTGTGATACGTATGCAAAGAAGAAACTTTTGGCAAAGGTGTTCCTGGGCTCGATCTGGGATGCCAAACTACTCAGTTTTGTGACGCTTTTCTCGAAGCGGCGGCAGGAATTCGAGTTCGAGCTGTCCATTCACACGAGCCAGGGTGTAGACAAGGCCAACTTCAAGCTTGATAACATTGGGGATACGACGAGGGTACTTGACGAAAAGTCAGTGTGCATGAAGTTCTTTCTCAGTCACTAAAACCATGGCACAGGATGAATGTTATGATGGCCATGTTCCAACAATTGGTCGGCCCCGAACAGAAAAGTCTCGCTGAGCTGGTGGCTGCGAAAGGCGGTGTAAAAGCTCTCCGGAACAATGACAAGATGTTACTTTCACTCGAACAGACCGCGAGCAAGGCACCGAGCGCACCCAGCTCAGAAGGGCATCGCGTGAATCGGTCAAAGCCAAGCGACTCGAATACGAATGCAGATGATCTCAGAAAGGACATTTTTGAAGATCCTGACGCTGCTGTGGATAAGAATCGAACCGTGTTCTTCCGCAAATTCGAAGTGCAGAAGCGCCAAATCATCGACGAGCTGACACTTGTTGTCACACGAGAGAGCGATCGCGTCATCCAAGTAGTGAAAGGTGGACCCCATGAGAGGATTCTTGACCGCGTTAGTATGTCACCTGTTCACTGAACGCTAAATGATAACGTAATGGTCTCTAGTCGATCCATGAGATCTGGAAAGAAATGGTAGGTGTTACCTATGTCATTCTGGACCCTACTGACATACATACCCACAGGGCTGGCGAGGAAATGTTAAAGCTCGACATTTTGTGCTCGCTTTTCGTGACTACTACCTCGAAAAGCTCACCTCAGAAACTCAAGGCGTTCGCGGCGTGAACACTTCTGTAATCAGTTCCTCTCGGGACCCGGATGCGTGGGCAATTAAATTCATAGATGTCATGCGGCTGCAACCCATTTTGGAGGCTTTTGACGACGATGCGTCAGGGTTTATCACCATCACGGAAATGAATCGCTTTACCAGTTCCCGACCGATCGAGTGGAGGTCAGTATCATTTTGTCGATCGAGTGATTCTGTCTCATGAATTTCAGTTTACCCCACTGGGTAGCTTTCTGGGCAGTTGGTGAGTTGTGTTCGCCTTGTCACTAGAGTGCCTCGCTGATTACCGAGTAGGATATAGGGCGTCTATCATCGACTACGCTAACAAGATAGAGGAATTATGTGCCAAAATGGAAGGCGTTCGCGCTGAGGTGCTTCCTCCCAATCGAGGGTTTATCGATGACTATTTCACCTATGGTTGGGACACCGTCCACACGTTGACCGCTGCCGTGACCTCGCTGCAACCCGAACCTGGCCCAAGTACTTCGGATAAATTCAAATCGTATCTCGAAGCAGAGGAAGCTCGACTAAGCACCAATCTGAAAGCTGTGGACTACGTTATTGACGGCACGGATACCTTCACACTCATTACGGGTATGGGCCGCATTGAGAAGGTTGGTGCGACACGACTTATTCACCAACTCTCGTCTTGATTGTATTTTTTTTCTTTCTTTCTACAGACGATCTTTCCTATACTCTACTTGCTGATGAAGCGCCACTACGAGATCATGCGAGCCATGAGGACCAAGGTGTTGGACTCGCGTGAACTTTGGTCCGGTGTAGAAAGCATCCTCTACATCAAAGATGCAATCCGATACCGCATGAATGATCTCTCGAGCACGTCTTCCCCGACTTCCCTAGCTGGCTGGTATGGCTTACCGTGTCGATACAGACATCTTTTCCCAACAAAAATTTGACCCCGAGAAACAGTTCCAGAATTTCGCTTATGGCATTGTGCGTCATCCCTTTTCTTCTACCCACCTACTTTCTGAAGTTTCCGTAGTTCAAGTATTTCAATGACGAGAAAGATCTATGGTCGTCGGACTATGTCCGAACTCTTGATCCACCAGTGGTACCATACAACGATTCAAACGAAGACCAAAACGTCAGACTAGAAGATATATTGAAACACGAGTATAAGGACGAGTTGGCTCTTGATGACTGGGTCTATGACGGACATTCGATCGACGACACTCCAAATTATTCTGATGCTGAGCCCCCATTGAAGGACATGTACGCTCTCCATTTGTATTTATCTGCCTCACTTCTGATTCTCTTATCTTTGGTTTTCAGTTTAGGGCACTGGCATGGTTACTTTTATGAGGACGATGGCACCCGAGAAACCAGCGGAACTGACTCGATGATGACGTTCGTCCTCGAGCCCGCCGATGGGGAACGCGAATTCAAGGCGAAGGCCTGGTCTAACAGAGGTCGCTATACAATCACTGGGTCTTGGTCCAAAGGCGAAAACGATATCATGGAGATCAAGTTTAAGATGACGTTCCACACTATATCCTGGTCTGCGATCTTCTTTAATGGGCGGTTCGATGCGGAGCGTGATGCACTGACTGGTGTCTGGGGCCTCTCTGCGGATACCGAGAACTCGGGTGGACCGATGGAGTTCCGACGAATCCCACCTCGCTATCTGACGGTATACCCTAGTATCAAGGAACTGTCGGACAACAAGCCTCGTGCGTTGTGGGGGTTCGCAATCGCGGCTGTGCGCGATGACGTGCGTCGAGAACGTTGGTCATGGTCATACTTTGTCCAACGTCGTGACGACCGGAAGGCGGTACTCTCCTTGGTTGTCCGCTACTGTTACTTTGGGGAACCGCTCGACGACGAAGAAACCGAACGCTGCTGCGCGGCTGTACAGCGACTGACGTCTGCGGACGCTTGCTTTTATAGTTCGAGGATTGACCACATACGGGCCAATACACGTGTGCACGAGTGAGTTTTGAATCCCGCACGTTCTGGGTCGCTTGTTAACGCAGACCGTAGGAATGCATTCTGTGATTGGTGTGGAGGCCGCATCGGAGGGGCTCGACTTGTCTGCCTTGATTGTGACCACAAAGACACAGAAATTTTCCAAACTGTAGACCTTTGCTGCGCACAAGAGTGTATGGCTGCGCGTGTGACCAGTCGTCAAGACCTTGAAGCCGCACACGAGCCGAGTCACAGGCTCCTAAAAGTTCGTACCGTCGTTCTGCAGCGCCAATATGGACGTGCCCATACTGCGGCACTTGCGGCGTTCGAACGCGTGCAACCACTCTGCGTGAAGATTGCCGAATCTTCGCAGCAATTAGTGGAGAAAGATGAAGGAGAGGGCGCGTCGAGCCCCTCTCCCACCCCCGAAGAGACTTTATCCGAACCAGCTAATGACCAGCCGGATGACGCTCCTGACGATACTACGGTCGAAGCCGAAGACGATGAAGACACTTCCCCGGGCCCGAAGGTCGAGGATCCACCAGACGGGACACAGCCTGAGGACAATGACCCACCCTCATGTGGCAAGTGCCAGAGTCGCCTCTCGTTCCCGTGCTGGTACTGCATCTATTGTGAAGGTCAGTCTTGAAGATTACTTTTCTCCCCCAGCTGCTGATACGTCGTCCCACCTTTTTAGACAACCTATTCCTGTGCGACTCGTGCGATGGAGAAGGTGTCCCTGAGCTGATGCGAAGCTCCGGGAAGCACACTGAGGACCACCATCTCATTCGTTGTCTTGCACCAGAGGAGGATGACAATACCTCTTCAACGGAGCGGCGTCTGATCTCGTTGGAAGACCGGCTCGATAGCATGCAATCTCGGTTCGACGATCTCACCGGTCGCATTGGAAATATGGAGCAACTCCTTCACAGGCTTGCAATTGCTTCGGAAGCGCTGCGCAGATAGATTCTTTCATTTCACTTGGTCTCCAGCATAGGGCCGGTACCGTACTAGTTGCAGTGGAGACCGTTGTCATGCTTGAGCAGTTCTCCTCCCGTCCCCACACTTTCTATTATCAGTATGATTGTTCGACGCTGTGTTTTCTTATCCTGATCTGCCGTGTAAAACATCATAACTGTATTTTTTGAGGTCAAGTTTGAGGCTCTCCCAAAACAGATAGTGCGAATATGCAAGCCTCAATTCGAATGTGTCAGGTTTGCTTCTAGCTGGGCACCATTGTCATATGGCTGGCGTCACGGTCCGTACTCAGGCTGTAGCATCTATCCAAGCTTGACCAGTTCTCTCTCCCATGCAGCCCACAGACCGACTAAGCAACATCTGAAAATGGAAATTAAGTCAATTCTGCTGTACAGTTGAGTATACAGTAGAGTCAACTTGCAGGACCGAGCAACTACAGTGACTCGGTAGAACTCTAACTCGAACCCATACCTTTGACAACCCATGTCCCCTCCGCCCCTGGCTAGTCCACCCACCCAAATCTCGTGCGCAGGCTGTGACCGCCGTAACGTTCATCCCAGAAGGGCCAGAACCCTTACCCCAGGAAGTCGTCCAACAAGTATGAGTATGGAGGGGTTCTACTGTGCCAGAGTTTCCCCAGTCCTGGGTGGCGGTCATTCCTTGATTGGCCCTGAAAAGTGCGCGTCGATGGGTCTCTGTTTACGGAGTCCCCAACCACTCGCACTCCTCTGTCTTGGTCCTCGCCATCCGCTTCCAACTGTGATGTTTAACCAACCCCGAGTCTTGAAGGCGCCTTCCCAGCAACTGCTTGGGGACCTGGATTCTACTCCACGTTACCTTTCTTTAGTTCGTTCAGGATCTACCCGAGCCTTGCACATCGTGCTTCTGCTGATGTGGTAAGCGGCCTTCCCCTGGAGACTCTGGATAATTATTCCAGTGGTGGATAGAAACCGACCCGACACCCACTTCGCATCACCTTTGGAAGAGGAAGGTGTCGTCACGCGGTAATCTCGCGGCGTTAGATGGCGTCTTTGGATGCTAGCAAACATGAGTACACGTCGTGTACTGCACTACGGGTCCGTTGGCGTCACAGTAACAGGTACTGCATCGGAATGATAAAAAAGGTCAGAAGAAAAGAGACTGGCGGCCGCGGTTCTATTAGTATTAGTTAATTAAGCTCGGAGATACAGCCACGGTCCGCGCTACCGGCTACATCCGTCACGTAAGTCATCTCCGCCGATCGAACCAGCGCTCATCAGCGCTCATCATACCACTTTGGTGGTCTTGATTTTGTTAGGCGCCAGGACTGTATACGGCACTTCTGTTGCCATGAGGCTCAGGGCGATCTCAGTTCTTCTCCCGATAAGCTGTCATTGTCCTGCAGCCACTCAAGATCTTATATTGCTTGATTACCTCACCCCAACATCTTGCTTGTTCCTTTGTGTCGGGCAACCAACTTACCAACGAGCGTTCACGTTCTTCAACAGAAGTTCCAATCCCGGGTTGTGTCTTTTCATATTACGCCCATGCCTTTCTCCCGTTTGTTCAGGAAGTTCAGCCAGCCGAGCCTTGCACGCACAGGCTCTGCTGATGAAGGAAGGAAGTCTGAACATTCTGACGATTCACCCCAGCACACCACCCGTCGTTCCTGGAAGAAGACAGCGTCCACCGCTAATCGTTCCACCTCCACTTCCCTAATGCCTACGTTCCCCTTGACTCATAGCTCTAAAAGCTCCGCGCCCGAGGTCAGCGTGCTCGAACAGCCCACGACGATGCCTCTTCCCACTGCTCCCGATATCTTCCACACTAACTTAGCTCTGGTGCCACATCCGGAAGCGATGAAGACTACAAGTCCTGTGCCAGACTCACTCACCGAAGCCTGGGACGTGGTGAAGGACGGTCCCAAGGATTCTGATATGACCCGGTCATTTAATGCTGTTGGTAACTTGAAGCCTGAGACTTAGCTTTATGACCCGTGCGCTCATATTTTTCTATAGACGACGCAGTTGCCACTGTAAAAAGCAACGTTGCACCGTTCCAACCATTGATTACAGCAGCCAAGGGCGCTGTTGAACAGACAGACCTTGGCAAGGCCGTTAAGGAAGGAATCGACCACTTTTTCGAGGGCATGCCTATTTTCATGAGTGCTCTGGATGCAGTGGCGGACCTGCATCCTTTTATCGGCGGTGCGTCAATTTCCTTCCACGTGCGCATGCGGGGTGACTGGTGGGATAGTTGTTGTCGTGGCGTTCAAAACCGTCTACACACTCGAGCTGAAGCGTCGCGACAATGAAAAGAAGATCATCGCTCTCTATGTCGAGATGAAGGACATGATGGGTGTTTTGCTCCTGTGTGTACCAGCGTTCGCCGACCGTGCTTCGTTCATATCTTTGCAGCCTCAAAGACGTGCAAAATGACGAGCTCGTCGCACCTGATGGAAGAAACATCGAAGATCGCTTGAAGTCCCTTATAGATCGAACTGTAGATGACATCAAGCTTTGCTCTAATGTATGTGATACGTATGCCAAGAAGAAGCTTTTGGCGAAGGTGTTCCTGGGCCCTGTCTGGGACGACAAACTACTCGGCTATGTGACGCTTTTCTCGAAGCGGCGGCAGGAATTCGAGTTCGAGCTGTCCATCCACACGAGCCAGGGTGTAGACAAGGCCAACTTCAAGCTTGATAACATTGGGGATACGACGAGGGTACTTGACGAGAAGTCAGTGTGCATGAAATTCTTTCTCTGTCACTAAAACCATGGCACAGGATGGATGTTATGATGGCCATGTTCCAACAATTGGTCGGCCCCGAACAGAAAAGTCTCGCTGAGCTGGTGGCTGTGAAAGGTGGTGTAAAAGCTCTCCGGAACAATGACAAGATGTTACTTTCACTCGAACAGACCGCGAGCAAGGCACCGAGCGCACCCAGCTCAGAAGGTCATCGCATGAATCGGTCAAAGCCAAGCGACTCGAATACGAATGCAGATGATCTCAGAAAGGACATTTTTGAAGATCCCGACGCTGCTGCGGATAAGAATCGAGTCGTGTTCTTCCGCAAATTCGAAGTGCAGAAGCGCCAAATCATCGACGAGCTGACACTTGTTGTCACACGAGAGAGCGATCGCGTCATCCAAGTAGTGAAAGGTGGACCCCATGAGAGGATTCTTGACCGCGTTAGTATGTCACCTGTTCACTGAACGCTAAATGATAACGTAATGGTCTCTAGTCGATCCATGAGATCTGGAAAGAAATGGTAGGTGTTACCTATGTCATTCCCGACCCTACCGACATACATACCCACAGGGCTGGCGAGGGAATGTCAAAGCCCGACATTTTGTGCTCACTTTTCGAGACTATTATCTCGAGAAACTTGCCTCAGAAACTCAAGGCGTTCGCGGCATGAATACCACCTCAATCTATAACTCTCAGGATCCGGATGCTTGGGCAATTAAATTCATAGATGTCACACGGCTGCAGCCCATTTTGGAGGCTTTTGATGATGATTCGTCGGGGTTCATCACCATCACGGAAATGAACCGCTTTACCAGTTCTCGGCCGGCTGACTGGAGGTTAGTCCCACTTTAAAACTGAGTGGATGTCTTCTCATATGTCGAAGCTTGCCCCACTGGGTAGCTTTCTGGGCAGTAGGTGAGTCGTGTCCGTCATGTTATCAGAGTGCCTTGCTGAATATCGAGCAGGTTATAAGGCGTCCATCATCGACTATGCCAACAAGATAGAAGAGTTATTGGCCAAGATGGAAGGAATTCGCGCCGAAGTTCTCCCTCCCAATCGAAAGTCTATCGACGAATATTTCATTTACAGTTGGAAGTTCATTCACACACTGACCGCTGCCGTGACCCCGCTGCTACCCGAACCTGGCACAAGTAATTTGGATAGATTCAGATCATATCTCGAAGCAGAGGAGGCTCGACTTAGCACCAATCTGAAAGCTGTGGACTACATTATTGACGGCACAGATACCCTCACACTCATTACGGGTGTGGGCCGTATTGAGAAGGTTGGTGCGAGGCAACACATTCGATACTTCGCACGTCTTAACTATGCTCTACGTTTTGCAGACTATCTTTCCTCTGATCTATTTGCTGATGAAGCGCCACTATGAGATCATGCGAGCCATGCGGACCAAGATTTTGGACCCGCGTGAGCTTGGGTCAGGTATAGGAAGTTTCTTCACTATGGAGGATGCCATACGATACCGCATGGATGACCTCACGAGTACACCTCCCTCAATTTATTTTCCTAGTTGTCTCTGTTACTCACATGGTCGACGCACGCAGACATCTTTTCCCATCAAAAACTTGACCCCGAGAAGCAGTTCAAAAACTTCGCTTATGGCATTGTGCGTTATCTCGTTTTCATCGCCCGTCTAACCTCTGAAGGGTCCTAGTTCAAGTATATCCGTAATGGGAACGATCTATGGTCTTCAAGCTATGTCCGGACTCTCGATCCACCTGTCATACCCTACGACGATTCAAACGAAGACCAAGATGTAAAACTGGGGGATATATTGAAACATGAATATAAGGACGAGCTGGCCCTTGAGGACTGGGTCTATGACGGACATTCGATTGTTGATACCCCAGATTATGGTGATGTTGAGCCCCCATTAAAGGACATGTATGCTCTCCACTTCTATCCATCTGTCTCCTCTATTCCGACTCTTATCTGCGTTTTTCAGTTTAGGGTACTGGCATGGTTACTTTTATGAAGGCAACGGCGCCCGAGAAACTAGCGGTCATTTCTCAATGATGACGTTTGTAATCGAGCCCGCCGATGGGGAGCGTAAATTCAAGGCGAACGCCTGGTCTATCGGAGGGCGCCACGCGATCACTGGGTCTTGGTCCAACGGTGAAAACGGTGCCACAGAGATCAAGTTTATGACGACGTTCGAAAATGTATCCTGGCCTGCGATCTCCTTCAGTGGCCGATTCGATGCAGAACGCGACGCCTTGACCGGTATCTGGGGTTGGGGTTTTTCTGTGGATGCCGAGATCTCGAGTGGACTAATGGAGTTCCGACGAATTCCACCTCGCTATCTGACGGTATATCCTAGTATCAAGGAACTTTCGGACAACAAGTCCCGTGCATTGTGGGGGTTCGCAATTGCGGCTGTGCGCAACGACGTACTTCGAGAACGTTGGTCGTGGTCATACTTTTTACAACGCCGGAAGGATCGAGAGACGGTGATCTCCCTGGCGAGCCGTTGCTTTTTTCTTCTCGGAACGCCAGTCAACTATGAGGAGGCTGAAACGTTCAGTGCTGCTGCACAGCGACTGACAGCAGCCGACGCCTGCTTCTGGATCTCCAAGATCAGTTGCTCACTTGCATATACGCCGTTGCACCTGTGAGTTTCTGCTTTGGCACGTCCTTGCTCCGGTGCTGACACGGACTAAAGGAACAATTGTGATTGTTGTCGAGGCACCATTGTCGGGACTCGGCTAGTCTGCCTTGATTGTGAACAAAAGGACGCGGAAATTTTCAATCCTCTGGACCTTTGCGACGCACAAGAGTGTATGGCTGCGCGCGTAACCCATCGCCAAGACCTTAAATTCCCACACGAACCAAGTCACAGGCTCGTAAAAGTTCGTCCTGCCGTCCTGAAGCGCCAACTTGGCCGTATCCAAACTGCGGCACTTGCGGCGTTCGAACGCGTAAAGACACTCTGCGCGAAGATTGCCGAATCCTCCCAAGAATTGGTGGAGAAAGGTGAGGGAGATGCAGGTGAGGGAGATGCGACCGGTCTAAATAAGGAGAACCCGACGACTACTGAGCACACCCTCGAAGAGACTCCGTCGGAACCAGATGATGGCCAGCCGAATGACGTTCTTGGCGATACTGCGATCGACGCCGAAGACGATGAGGGTACATCTCAAGGCTCGGGGGACGAGAGTCCGCAAGACGAGACACAGTCTGAGGACAACGACCTACCCTCATGTGGCAACTGCGAGGGTCATCTCTCGTTCCCATGCTGGTACTGCATCTATTGTGAAGGTCAGTCTCGAAGACTCATTTTCTCATCCTTGTGCTGATGTGCAGTCTTAGATAATTTGTTCCTGTGCGATGCGTGCGACAGAGAAGGCGTGCCTGACCTTATGCGCAGCTCCGGGAAGCATACTGAGGATCATCATCTCATTCGCTGTCTTGAACCGGTAAAGGAGGATGATAGGCTCTCTTCAACCGAGTGGCGTCTAATCTCCTTGGAAGACCGGCTCAACAACATGCAATCTCGCTTCGATGACCTCAGCCAGGATCTTACCAGTCGTATTGGAAACATAGAACAACTCCTCCACAAGCTTTCCGCTGCAGTGACTGCTGGAAGCTCTGTGTAGTTGAATTCTTCCTTACGTTTCGTCTCCAGCGTGGATGGCGCGTGGTATTATACAGATGTAATTCAATTCAATCGTAAAAGTGCGACCAATTACTGGAAAGTTTCTAGATTTTCGGATTGAAGTGGACTTGGAAGTGGATGACAATGTGAAATGCCTGCAGGGACACTGGCAGGCGCCCTGATGCCTCAATAGGCCGTATCTAGGCCACATCTTCCCAGTGTAAATGAAAAATCAACTAATTCCCGCCACTGAGTCACCACTGCCAGTGCACTTCCGTCTTCAAGCTTCACCTCAAAGTTCAGTTGCTTTGCAATTCTTCGAAGACTGCTTGCTGTCCTGCAGTTCTATGATCAGTGAAGCGTTAAGTTACGCGCACGCTTCCCGGGCCTCGGGCGCACATGCCCGGCCGGGGAACCAGTTCGGCGATAGTTCGGCGATCTGCATATCACCGCCGTGATGGGCGTTGACGCGTGCACACTGGACGACCACCGTGAGGTGGTTAGGCCTGATATTGCAGTAACCCGATTCAAGAATAGGTTTCGTGACTTGTTGTAACGGAAGTAACGGATAATATTTGCAGGAGCCACTGTGACAGGCACAAGTGCTGCCAGCCCCGGGCCATGATGCCAACCTGAGGATATTTTGACCGTTGTACAGTACTGTGTTGTGCTGTACAGTATCATGATGTCCTATTACGGCTCGGTGAGCGGTGGGCGCCTATGACAGTACATTACCCTAATCTTGGCCAATAATCACTTCTTCTTGATTGGGCCTGAAATGGGCGCCCCGAAGCAAGGGCACCCCAGCTCTTCGCATCATCTGTGAACTGCAGGTTGTCTACTCTTGCTCTGACCCTCACTGCCCTATTCCAACTGTGACGTTTAAAAAGCTCTCGAAGATACCTTTTCAACAGCCAGCTGGGATCTGGGTCCTATTACTCAACTACCATGCCTTTCTTCAGTCTATTAAGAAAGTCCAGCCAACCGAGCCTCGCACGTCCTGCCTCCGCTGATGTAGCAAGCGGCCCTTTCTCTGAAAACCCGGATAAATTACCCCAACGTCGAAGAAAAACCGAACCGACACCCTCATTTCCTCGCTCTTGGAGGAGGAAGACAGCTTCCTCAGTTAGTCGTGCCGGCTCGTCTCCGCCAATTGAACCCGCACTCTCCGTAACACCAAAGGTCGAAAGCCCCACACCCGACACTTCCATGCGTGAAATGCCCACCCCGATGCCTCTTCCCACTGGTCCTGGTGTCTTTGTCAATCTAACTATGCTACCTTCCACAGAAATAATGCCAACCATCAGCCCTGAGTCAGACCTGTTGGCCGCCTCGTGGGATGAGGTAAAGGACGGACCGAAAGGTGTCAGCGTCGATCGGAGTCTCGACGTTCTTGGTGCGAATGAAATCTTCGCGGACTGAACATAATTCTGATTCTGACCTGTAGGTGACGCCATGACCGCCGCACAAAGCAACGCCGCACCGTTCACACCATTAATCACAGCAGCGGCAAGTGCCGTTGGGCAGACTGAGATTGGCAAGGTCGTAAAGGAGGGAATAGACCACTTTTTCGATGGCATGCCTGTTCTCATGAATGCTTTGGATGAATTGAAAGCATTGCATCCCTTCGTTGGTGGTATGTATCCACTACCATGAGAATCCATACCTAGTGACCAGGAAACATAGTCGTTGTCCTGGCGTTCACGGCTGTCTACACTCTGGAGCAAAAGCGTCGTGACAATGAAAAGAAGATCATTGCGCTCTACGTCGAGATGAAGGAGATGATGGGCGTTTTACTCCTGTGCGTGCGGGTATTTACCCACTATACCGCCGTGCCGTACTTATGGTTTTACAGCCTCAGGGACGTGCAAAATGACAAGCTGGTCGCACCAGACGGAAGAAGCATCGAGGATCGCTTGAAGACTCTTGTAGAGCGTACCGCGGACGACATCAAGCTGTGTTCTAATGTGTGCGACACGTACGCTAAGAAGAAGCTTTTGGCAAAGGTGTTCCTGGGGCCGGTCTGGGATGACAAATTGCTAAGCTGGGTGTCGTTGTTCTCGAAGCGGAGGCAGGAATTCGAGTTCGAATTGTCCATTCACACAAGTCAGGGTGTCGATAAGGCCAATGTCAAGCTTGACGTCATTGGCGATGCGACGAGAGCACTCGATGAAAAGTTCGAGTACCCATGCGCTTTATCTGATTATGTGCTAATTCGTGATATAGGATGGACGTCCTGAAGGCTATGTTTGAGCAACTTGTTAGCCCTGAGCAGAAACAGCTTGCGGCAACTGTCGCTGCGAGTGGCGGTGTGAAGGCACTGAGGAATAATGACAAGATGTTGCTCGAGCTAGAGAAAACTACAAGCAAGGCCCCAGGCGCACCTAGCGCCGAAGGGCATCGGGCACCTCGGGCGAAGGCTAGTGATGTGAACTCAAACGCGGACGCACTCAGGGCGGACGTTTTTGAGGACCCTGACGCTGCGGTGGCAAAGAATCAGGTGGTGTACTTCCGCAAGTTCGAAGCTCAGAAGCGCCAGATCATTGACGAGCTGACGTTCGTCGTCAAACGGGAGAGTGATCGGGTCATCCAAGAGATGAAGGGCGGTCCACACGATCGTATTCGTGACCGTGTATGTGTTATTCTACTCACTAAATGCATACTCATCAGTCGACTTTCTCTCTAGACGATCTACGAGATTTGGACCGAAATGGTAAATATAATAGTATGGTATGATGCCCTCGAGATTGATTGAGTGTTTAGGGCTGGCGCGGGAACGTCAAGGCTCGACATTTTGTGCTTGCTCTCCGAGATCATTACCTGGAGAAACTCGCAGTGGAAGCTGATGGTGTTCCCGGGATGGGTGGTGGATCAATCAATAGCTCACGGAATCCGGATGCATGGGCAATCAAGTTCGTTGATGTGACGCGTCTGCAACCTATTTCAGAGGCTTTTGATGATGATGCGTCGGGATTCATCACCATTTCGGAAATGAATCGATTTACCGGTTCTCGGCCAGCCGACTGGAGGTTAGTTTTGCTTTAGAATTGAGTGGATGTTCATCTCATGAGTCGCAGCTTGCCTCACTGGGTAGCTTTCTGGGCAGTTGGTAAGATGTGTCCGTCACGTCATTAGAGCCCCTTGTTGAATATCAAGCAGGATATAGGGCGTCTATCATCGACTATGCCAACAAGATAGAAGAATTACTTGCGAAGATGGAAGGAATTCGCGCTGAAGTGCTCCCTCCCAACCGGCGGGCCTTCGACGACTACTTCCGCTTCGTTTGGGAGGCCGTTCACACATTGACCGCTGCTGTGACGCCGCTTCAACCTGAACCTGGTCCAAGTACTTCGGATAGATTCAAATCGCATCTGGAAGCAGAGGAAGCTCGACTTAGCACAAATATGAAAGCTGTGGACTACACTATCGATGGCACGGATACCCTCACACTTATTACGGGTGTGGGTCGTATTGAGAAGGTCTGTGCGAGGCAACATATTCACCAACCTGCTTGTCTTGATAGTTTTCTGCAGACGGTCTTCCCTCTAATCTACTTGCTGTTGAAGCGCCACTACGAGATCATGCGGACCATGAGGACCAAGGTGTTGGACCCGCGTGAGCTTGGTTCGGGTCGAGACAGTATCTATAACGTGAACGTTGTCACCTATCAGCGTATGAATGACCTCACAAGTACGTCGCCTTCATTTTCGTTATCTTACTTGGCAGCACCGGGACGATCAATCCACACAGATATATTCATTCAGCAAAAGCACAACCCCGAAAAGCAGTTCCAGAATTTCGCTTATGGCATCGTTAGTCGTCGCTTTCTCTTCTGGGATCTTCTCTTTCTGACGCAAGTACAGTTTAAGTATCTTCATAGTCAGAACGATTTTTGGTCTGCAGAATATGTCCGAAATCTCGACCCGCGAGTCATACCATACGACGATGCCAACGAAGATAAAGATGTCAAACTAGAGGAGATTTTGAAGTATGAGCATAAGGACGAGCTGGTCCTTGATGACTGGGTCTATGATGGACATGCGATTGACGACACTCCAAATTATAGCGATGTTGAGCCCCCATTAAAGGACATGTATGCTCTCCGCTTCTGTCCATCTGCCTCTGTTCTGATTCTCTTATCTCAGTTTAGGGGACTGGCATGGTTACTTTTATGAGGGCGACGGGATCCGAGAAACCGACGGAGTCGACACAATGATGACGTTTGTACTCGAACCAGCGGATGGGGAGCACGAATTAAAGGCGGACGCCTGGTCTAACAGAGGACGCTACACAATCACTGGGTCTTGGTCCAAAGGCGAAAACGATGTCATGGAGGTCAAGTTGAAGATGACGTACCAAAGCGCATCTTGGTCTGTCTTCTTCAGTGGCCGGTTCTACGCAGAACGCGACGCCTTGACTGGTATCTGGGGCCTTTCTGCGGGTGCTGAGAACTCGAATGGACTGATGGAGTTCCGACGAATTCCACCTCGCTATCTGACAGTATATCCTAGTATCAAGGAACTTTCGGACAACAAATCTCGCGCGTTGTGGGGGTTCGCAATTGCGGCTGTGCGTAACGACGTACTTCGGGAACGTTGGTCGTGGTCGTACTTTGCCCAACGTCGGGAGGATCGAGAAGCAGTGATCTCCATGGGGATCCGTTACTTGTACTTTGGGAAGCCACTCAACAGTGAAGAAGATCGACTATTCAGTGCTGCTAAACTGCGACTGACAGCAGCCGACGCCTGTTTCTATACCTCCATCATTAATCGCACACTTGCAAATACGTGGGTGCACGTGTGAGTTTCGGATGTGGCACGTTCTTGCTCCGCTGCTAACACTGATTTAAGGAACGCGTTCTGTGATTGGTGTGGAGGCCGCATTGGTGGGGCTCGGCTACTCTGTCTTGACTGCGAATATAAGAACACGAACACCTTCGGAGCTCTAGACCTTTGCTGCGCAAAAGAGTGTATGGTTGCGCGCATCACCCATCGCCAAGACCTTAAAGTCCCACACGAACCGAGTCACAGGCTCGTAAAAGTTCGTCCTGTTGTACATTATCGCCAACATGGTCGTGTCCATACTGCGGCACTTGCGGCGTTCAGACGAGTGCAGACACTCTGCATGAAGATCGCCGAATCCCACCAGCAATTAGAGGATACAGATGAGAAAGGGGAGGAGACTGACAAGCCTGCATCCGAAGAAACACCGTCTGGACTAGGTGACGGCGGGACAGGTGACGACCCTGATGTTCCTGGTGATACTGCGGTCGAAGTCAATGGAGTTGGGGACACTTCCCAACACCCGAGCGGCGAGAATTCGCAAGGCATGACGCAGCTTCAGGAGAGTGACCTACCCTCATGTGGCAAGTGCATGGGTCGTCTCTTGTTCCCATGCTGGTATTGCACCAAGTGTGAAGGTCTGTCTCGAAGATTACTTTGCTCGCCCATGTGCTGACGTCCCATTTGAGACGATTTATTCCTGTGCGATTCATGCGACAGAGAGGGCGTCCCTGAGCTGATGCGAAGCTCTGGGAAGCATACTGAGGATCACCACCTCATTTGCTGTCTGGCGCCAGAGAAGGATGATGATACTCTCTCTTCAACGGAGCGGCGTCTGATCTCGTTGGAAGACCAGCTCAATAGCATGCATTCTCGCTTCGATAACACGCAATCTCGCTTTGATAACATGCAATCTCAGTTCGATAACATGCAATCTCGCTTCGATGACCTTACCCAAGATCTTACCAATCGCATTGGAAACATAGAGCAGCTCCTTCACAGGCTTGCCGCAGCGGTGACTTCCGGAAGATCTGCGTAGCTCGATCCTTTCTTACGTGTGTCTCTAACGTGGATAGCCAGGACAGAAGTTGCGGTGCCGGTCTTTGCAGTACTCGAGTAGTTCTCTCGCCCCGTGGATTCTATTATTGCATCGATTTTCTGTTGTCATTCTTAATCTCAATTTGTCACGAACAATCATCGTACGACTGTATTTCAAGGTATCATCATTAGGCTCTTCTAGGACAAATTCGAATGTTCGTACCTCAATTTGAACAAATTACTGTAGGTCCGTCATTGGCCGCGCACCATTGTCATACAGTTGGTGCGCGGACTGCCAGTGTAGAATGGAAAATCTTTCACTAGTGGTCAACTGCATTAGTCGACTGGTGGGTCAAAGGTACTGGCGTTGGTGTCGGATGGACCATCTCCGAGAGTTTGGACCGACTCGGAGACACGCATTTAGGCATGCCTGGGATCAGTTCAGAAGGGTCAGCTGTATACCTTGCCACACTCGTAAGCAGCGTGGTCTCTCGCATCATGATCTAATGTTTGGGCATTTTCGCGGTATATGGCCCATCCCTGCGCATCATGTGTGCCTCAACTAGCGACGCGGAACTCACAGCTGCGGTGTAGCCCAGGTGCTTTGCCTGCACCATCTTCCACCCTCACGGCATCAATGCACGGACCCACGCACTCTTGCGCAATGTCGACGCAGAAGTCGTTTTGCGGGCCAATTTTTCCTCAAGACGTTCCGCGCAGGATCTGGGCAGGTTCGGGAGCACAGCCAGATGCATTCGCGAGTGGAGAGAATTGCCAGCAGCGATTCGCAGAGCCCATATTGGTATGTCCGGCTTCCGTAGTATTCATGGACCCACCCAACCATATGGGGCCACTCATCGATGATCGCGGAGATTCAGACAAAACTCCCCCCTCACGTAAAGCCCGACGCAGCCCTCTCCGGCGTCTGTGGTGGTGGGCAGCTGTGGCATTGTCAAGAGAGGCAGGGATGCAAGTCAACACGACGGTGCGTGCTGCACTCCCCAAAGTCGAGATGGGTTTAGCCAGACTGGGGTACCGTGGACCATGGTCGCACCCGGCGAGACGCACGGTCTGCCTGCTTCTGTCATTCGGCCGCTGCGAACCGCCGCACACCGGCGACACTACTAGTGCCATATGATGGATGATAAGCACCGTGACGCGTGACGGCGTTCGCATTGCGGATCCATTGCGTTGGAAGTTCGAGTTGGAAGTTCAGAGCCACCGCCCCGGGCCGCGGCTGGAGGCTACGCCGAGCAGTCATCCAGCCAGTCTGCACTGGACCGACCAGTTGTGCGCCCAAGGCAGTATCATGATCAAGTGATGCAACGATCAATGAACATTGACGGATGTTCCAGCTCGAACAGATGGGCACAAGTCCTCAGTGTACTAGTTGGCATGCTCAAATGTGCCAGTCTCCGCCTACGAGCGCAAAGGCTAACGCAGCAAGTTCCACCATCAGCACTGGAGAAGAAGACCTTTTTATTCGTTATCTGTAGTGGTTCAAGCAATGGTTCAAGATATCAAAGTATTTGATAGAGCCCGTGATAGGGAATCCGGAAAATCGTTAGAGGGTTTCAAGGGCAGGTAGGTAATAAAATATCATGATTGATGGGAAGAATTTTCACTGCAGGAGCTCCCTCGTATTCGATCAAATATATGTTTACAAGTAGTACAGTAAGAACTTAGCAACGGCCACGACGCTGCTTCCTTCGATATATAACCGATATGTAGTTGTGGTATTATCTGCTCATTTGCTACTGTCCTGAGCTTAAGCTTTAGGCCGTTTGAATCGATGGGTTAGATTAGTAAAAGTAGGTCCACCGTTAGGAAGAAATCGAGCTCGAAACCGAGAACAAGGATGATGGCATAGATTACACTGCATGGTAATACTTTACAGTGAGTGTTCAATTCGATCGTAGAAACTCGATCAATCGCTGGAATGACTGCAGAGATATATATCAAACGGGATCTGCCCGGAGAGGATTTGCCAGGGGTGCCAGTGAATCCCGACTGGGAGTCAGCGTTCTAGTGACCTGGAGAAAGTGAATCGTCCAGCCAGATCACGCACCGGAGTTCTCCGACTGCGGACTTTTCTTTTTTTTGTTTTTTTTGGAGAGCGTTTTATTTTCGATAACTACTTAGCCTAATTACCGAAAATAAGTGCTAGATAGCAGGAGATTTACCATCAGCCCTATCTAGCCCGCATGTAGCCGGGCCGAAGCCCAGATGTGAGGGAAAATGCCTTTACGCACGCCCCATGGTGTCTGGGGATGTGTGGGACTCAGTGCACGTGATCGTCCAAGATCCTGACGCTGCGTGCTCTCCTACCCACTAAAACCTCACTGTGTATAAACCAGTTGGGCGGTGGTTCCCATTCCCGGCTGAAGGCTGCCTTCCATGTGCTGTCGAACGACTGCATCATGGCCTTTCGAGTGGAACGCGTGTTAGTTTGTTTTCAAGTATCTGTTTGGGCTTGCGTGGTTTTGTTTCTTGTTTGGTGACGGTTTGGCCAGGATTGTGTTCGTGTTTGGCGACAGTTGAAAAGTGGGCGGGTAGCTGACAGGAGCTTTGCCCTGCCGCCCCCTGCGACGGCTTGTGCGTGCCATGGTGTTCAGATATAGTCTTACTGTGCTCTGATAAGGTCGGGGAGCAGCACTGGCTATACATCTATGTGTTCATGTGAAGAAGGGGGGCTCGTTGCGCATGGGTACTGGTTTCTCAAAGGCTGGTGGCCCATACACGCTGGGCGTTGCGATGGTGGGGGGGTCCCAATGCTGGGTGGGTTTACTATGGTTTAACTGTTTAAAATGTCTTAGGGGAGCCGTTGATAACCGAGGATGTGCTAGACATCCATCCTTGCCCCAGCTTTTTGCCGTGGGAAAAACCGCCCGTGGTGGTGGTTGCGGTTCAAGGAGCTGTGACTGCGGACTTTTCCGGCTGGTGCCGACTGCACTTCCGAGTGGATCTCCGGAGTCCGGCCCGGATAGCATTGTGAAAATGCCTGGAGCCTGGAGGCACCTTCAAGTTCGTCTATTACAAAATTGACGAGTCTAACTTACTGTAATTTTCGCCACTGAGTCCCAGTGCATCTCAAGCTTCAAAGTTCAGTTACTTTGCCATCCTTCGAAGACTGCTGCCCATAGTTGTATTGGTGAAGTTGATTATGTCGCGCGCCAAACAGCTTCTGATGGTGCACAGGGCGGGGTCCAGACCAGTTCGGCCATCCGCAGTACTGTACCTGACTCCCGGCTAAAAAGACTGATGCGATGGGCCAAGCGATGGGCGGGAGAATGTAATTCGATCAACATGAACTTAGTTCTGCACCCCAGACCACTGTAAGTTCGTCGCTGTAGTGGTTGAAGCTTGAAGTTACAGTAACAGATGTGATTCGCAGGAGCCACAAATGCTGCCAATCAATGCCAGTGATACAATATTACGTGTAAATGCTAACCAAAAATACGGCGCCTGAGGCCTGAGCAGCGAGCGCTGAGCGTCTAGTGCCCGAATTTCCCCAATCCTGCCAGAGTTCATCCTCGACTGGCCCTGAAATGGGCGCCCCGATGTGTCACGGCGCCCTCGGCCTTCGCATTGTGGATTACCTGCAGGCGCTCTTGTTATAATTCTCGCTGTCCTCTTCAACCGTGACGTTGGACCAACTCTCTTAAAGATTCGGACAGCTTCCCAAAAGCAGCCAGCTCGGATCTACCCTAACCGTGGGCATGCCTTTTTTCAGTCTGTTAAGAAGGTCCAGCCAACCGAGCCTCGCACGTCCTGCCTCCGCTGATGTGGCAAGTGACCCTTTTTCTGGGAACCCTGGCGAATTACGGAGAAAAACCGAACCGACACCCTCATTTCCTCGCTCTTGGAGGAGGAAGGCAGCATCCTCAGTTAGTCG
Organism: Lactarius deliciosus; assembly: GCA_021525775.1. Lineage (NCBI taxonomy): Eukaryota > Fungi > Basidiomycota > Agaricomycetes > Russulales > Russulaceae > Lactarius > Lactarius deliciosus. The sequence goes on along the minus strand of JAKELK010000355.1, from coordinate 3,235 downwards.
TGCCAGCTCGTCCCCGCCAATCGAACCCGCACTCTCCGTAACACCAAAGGTCGAAATCCCCGCACCCGACACTGCTACACGTGAAATGCCCACTTCAATGCCTCTTCCCAATGGTCCTGGTGTCTTTATCAATCTAAATATGCTACCTCCCACGGAAATGATACCAACCATCAGCCCTGTGTCAGACCTGTTGGCCGCCACGTGGGATGAGGTAAAGGACGGTCCGAAAGGTGTCGACTTAGATCGGAGTCTCGACGCTCTTGGTGCGAATGAACTCTTCGCCGGCCAAAGGAGATTCTGATGCTGGTCTGTAGGTGACGCCATGACCGCCGCACAAAGCAACGCCGCACCGTTCACACCATTAATCACAGCAGCGGCAAGCGCCGTCGGGCAGACTGAGATTGGCCAGGCCGTCAAGGAGGGAATAGACCGCTTTTTCGATGGCATGCCTGTTCTCATGAATGCTTTGGATGAATTGAAAGCATTGCATCCCTTCGTCGGTGGTATGTATCCACTACCATGAGAATCCATACCTAGTGACCAGGAAACATAGTCGTTGTCCTGGCGTTCACGGCCGTCTATACCCTGGAGCAGAAGCGTCGTGACAATGAAAAGAAGATCATTGCGCTTTATGTCGAGATGAAGGAGATGATGGGTGTTTTGCTCCTGTGCGTGCGGGTATTTACTCATTATCTGTGCTGTGCTTATAGTTTTTCAGCCTCAGAGATGTACAAAATGACAAGTTGGTTGCACCAGACGGAAGAAGCATCGAGGATCGCTTGAAGACCCTTGTAGAGCGCACCGCGGACGACATCAAGCTGTGTTCTAATGTGTGCGACACGTACGCTAAGAAGAAGCTTTTGGCAAAGGTGTTCCTGGGGCCGGTCTGGGATGACAAATTGCTGAGCTGGGTGACGTTGTTCTCGAAGCGGAGGCAGGAATTCGAGTTCGAATTGTCCATTCACACAAGTCAGGGTGTCGATAAGGCTAATGTCAAGCTCGATGTCATTGGCGATGCGACGAGAGCACTCGATGAAAAGTTCGAGTACCCATGCGCTTTATCTGATTATGTGCTAATTCGTGATATAGGATGGACGTCCTGAAGGCTATGTTTGAGCAACTTGTTAGCCCTGAGCAGAAACAGCTTGCGGCAACTGTCGCTGCGAGTGGTGGTGTGAAGGCACTGAGGAATAATGACAAGATGTTGCTCGAGCTAGAGAAAACTGCAAGCAAGGCCCCAGGCGCATCTAGCGCCGAAGGGCATCGGGCACCTCGGGCGAAGGCTAGTGACGCGAATCCGAATGCGGATGATCTCAGGATGGACATTTTTGAGGACCCTGACGCTGCGGTGGAAAAGAATCAGGTGGTGTACTTCCGCAAGTTCGAAGCTCAGAAGCGCCAGATCATTGACGAGCTGACGTTCGTCGTCAAACGGGAGAGTGACCGGGTCATCCAAGAGATGAAGGGCGGCCCACATGATCGTATTCGTGACCGTGTATGTGTCATTTTGCTCTTCACTAAATGCATACTCATCAGTCGGCTTTCTCTCTAGACGATCTACGATATTTGGACCGAAATGGTAAATATAGTAGTATGGCATGAAACCCTCGAGATTGATTGAGTGTTTAGGGATGGCGCGGGAACGTCAAGGCTCGACATTTTGTTCTTGCTCTCCGAGATCATTACCTTGAGAAACTTGCGGCGGAGACCGAAGGTGTCCCTGGAATGAGTGCTGCTTCGGTCAATAGCTCACGGAACCCGGATGCGTGGGCAATCAAGTTCATCGATGTGACACGCCTGCAGCCTATTTTAGAGGCTTTTGATGACGATGCGTCGGGGTTCATCACCATATCAGAAATGAATCGCTTTACCGGTTCTCGGCCAGCCGACTGGAGGTTAGTCTTGCTTTAGAACTGAGTGGACGTCATCTCATGAGTCGCAGCTTGCCTCACTGGGTAGCTTTCTGGGCAGTTGGTGAGTTGTGTTCGTGTCACCAGAGTGCCGTGTTGAATATCAAGCAGGATACAAGTCATCTATCATTGACTACGCCAACAAGATAGAAGAACTACTTGCGAAGATGGAGGGAATTCGCGCTGAGGTGCTCCCTCCTAATCGGCGGGCTGTTGACGACTACTTCCGCTTCGTTTGGGAGTCCGTTCACACACTGACCGCTGCTGTGACGCCGCTTCAACCTGAACCTGGTCCAAATACTTCGGATAGATTCAAATTACATCTGGAAGCAGAGGAGGCTCGACTAAATACCAATCTGAAGGCTGTGGACTACACTATCGATGGTATGGATACCCTCACACTGATAGCAGGCGTGGGTCGCATTGAGAAGGTTGGTGCATGGCAACGTCTTCAGCAATTCGCTTGACTTAATTGCGTTCCGCAGACTGTCTTTCCCCTAACCTACTTACTCATGAAGCGCCACTATGAGATCATGCGAGCCATGCGGACCAAAGTACTGGACTCGCGTGAACTTTGGTACAGCGTGGAAACCATTCTCTACGTGAAAGATGCTATCCGATACCGTGTCAATGACCTTACGAGTACGTCACCCTCGTTTTCACTATCTTTCTTAGCAGCACAGAGACGGCCAATCCACACAGACATCTTCACTCAGCAAAAACATAATCCCGAAAAGCAGTTCCAGAATTTCGCTTATGGCATCGTTAGTTGCCGCTTTCTTTTCTGGGGTGTTCTCCTTCTGACGCGAGTACAGTTTAAGTATTTTTACAACACGAATGATCTGTGGTCTGCAGAATATGTCCGGAATCTCGACCCGCAAGTCATACCATACGATGATGCCAAAGAAGATAAAGACGTCAAACTGGAGGAGATTTTGAAGTATGAACATAAGGACGAGTTGGCTCTTGCTGACTGGGTCTATGATGGACATTCAATTGACGACACTCCAAGTTATGGCGATGTTGAGCCCCCATTAAAGGACATGTATGCTCTCCGCTTATCTGTCTGCTTCTTTTCTGATTCTGTTATGTTTGGTTTCCAGTTTAGGCCACTGGCATGGTTACTTCTATGAGGACGGCGGTATCCGAGAAACCAGCGGAACTGACTCGATGATAACGTTTGTCCTCGAGCCCGCCGGTGGGGAGCACGAATTAAAGGCAGACGCCTGGTCTAATAGAGGACGCTACACCATCACTGGGTCTTGGTCCAAAGGTGAAAATGATGTCATAGAGGTCAAGTTGAAGATGACGTTCCAGAGTCTATT
>JAKELK010000354.1:0-59387 GCA_021525775.1 Lactarius deliciosus | reverse complement strand
CTCAGATCACCAACTAAAAAAGAAATGCCGTGTATCATTTTTTTCTCCCCCGACGTGAACGTACATGTGTAGGGCAACGCAATGAAATTACGATTAAAAAAAAGCTCCTGAGCTTGGTTGATGCTAAGTCGTCTCAATCCCTTTTTGTAGGGCCGCGCACGCACATAGGTAGAGACAATAAATCTACAGAGAACACTAGAATACACGCGAACGGAAGCGGAGCACCACATGCCTGCAAAACGAAATAATAGCCATGATAACGCAACGAGGGGTAAGCAGCAAGAGGAACAAGAAACCCTGTCCTCAAACGGCCTCAATTTCACGCTTTATCCATGGCGCTATTGCGGCCTTGCCGCCGCTGGCTTCTGCCGCGTCGACGGCCGCTAGTAAATCTGCATCGGGGTCCTCTGCCTCCGCTTCTGCCTCTGCATCGCTCTCTCCTCCGCTGGAGATGTGCAGCTTAGACGACGGGGGTTGTGCCTGCGACCCATTCCGCGGGGGGGAGGAGGAGGGGGAAGCGGGGAGCGGCTGCGTGAGCGAGAGGATGGCACAGAGTGAGCGACGTCCCCTTGGGCCTCGGAACGGTAAGGAAGATGCGTTGCTACGGGGGGAACCGGCCTCCCGTTCGCGGGGACTCGGGGGCGCACTGAAGGATTGTAGGTGTTGCGGGGGTGGGGGGGGGTTGGACAATCACCGTTTCCGTGCGGCCGATTGAGCGGTCTGGACCCCTGCGAAGCAGCGGCGCATGCACGTGGTCGCGTTCTTGAACGGGTGCGTGTACGCGGGGATGCACAAACGACGCAGGTGTTCTGGGAATGAGGTCCAGCGTTGCCGCGCCGCTCGACTCGCTTCATCTTCTTGCGGCAACGGTCACAAACAGTCCCCTGGACCCTCAGGCCTGGACCCCACTTCTCGACGCACTTGCCGTCTTTGTAACGCCCAGGCCAAACCGCATTGCTGCATATCCGTTGGCCCTTCTCGTTCGAAGCTGGAAAGCCGCCGGGAGGTAGCGTCGGGAGACTAGCCGCTCCCACAAATCGAGCGTGCCGAGGTGTAGCCGTAACAGAGGGATTGTCTTTGGGATGCGATTTTGAGCCTTAAAGAAAGCAAAATAGGGAATGATCCTTACCACCAGCCTTGGACCTTTTCCCAGGTGGGCCCGTAACGGGGGGAGCAAAAATGTGGGTTTGTAGGGTCTGGTACTGGCCTTGGGGTTGTGGCGGGGGTTGGGCCTGGGCAGGGGATGCAATAGCAGGACTAGCAGGACTGGGTTGCGGCACAGTCTCTCGACGATGGGGGTGAGGCACACGATAATCAGGAGAACGCGACGGTCGAATGGAGGGCACACGATAATAAGAAGGGGGTATGCCATACGCATGGCCGGGTTGAGGAGACGACGGCGATGCACGATTATTGTCCGTAGCCTCAAGAAGTAGTTCGTCCAACGACATGGATGAGCTTCGGCTGCGTGCAGGAGAGAGGGAGAGGGACGGGGACTGGTCATGGCGTTCGGGACGACGGCCACGTGGGTGAGGTTGTTGTGCGGGGTAAGCAGGGTGGAGGTGATGGTTCATTTCGGGGGTGTTGTACGAGGGTGGGACGTGTGGGTGTAAACGCGAGGACTGGAACTCGGGAATCTGCACGCTGTACGCGATGTATGCATGGCAGGTACGTACCTCGACGGGATGGCGGGTGCCACGGTCTCTGCGGATGCGTTTGGCGGGGGGGGCGTCTTCGATACTGTCATCGCGATGACGCACACGAGCGGGAAGACTGGCGGCAGGAGCCGTACTGGGGAAGGTTTGTGATGCGGCAACTGAAGCGCGGGGAACTGGTGGGTGAGAGCGCCGAGGTTGGTACGCAGGGAGGGGGTTGAAAGATGGCTTGGTGGAAGAGTCACGGAGCAGCTGGGAGAAGTGGGAGCGAGCGTCCTGTAGGTGGACCTCAGAGGCTTGGAGATAGCGGTCGAGGTCTAGCCAAGCCTCGGATATGGTACGCAAACGAGAATCGGCGGCTTCTCGCGCCTGCCTTCTCAGTTTCCAAGCGTGATTGGAGGTCTAGTATGGCCTTAACGGCAGCTTCTGGATAGGGAGGGGGTGGAGGAGAATAACCATCTGCCGCAGCAGCCAGGGAAGCACCTGAAGGTTTGAGAAGGGCGAGAGTCTGCTCTGCGCGCTCGTAGCGGGCTCTGGCGATGGTAAGATCTTTGGATAGGGTCTCATTGTCAGCGAGGACGGTGGAGAGGATGTGTGCTAGTTGAGAGGGGGAGCTGTTGGAATGTGAATTACTATTATTGTGAGTATTATTAGTAAGCTGGGGAGGGGGAGCTGGTGAATGGGACATGGGAGCGAAGGAGGGGGCAAAGCGTAAGTGCATGACGGATAGGTCGTCTGAAGGATATAAGTATTCGAGGTTCCGGTGGCGGGCGGCGGCTGTTGCGGCGCGGCGATGCAAAAACTGCACGCGCGCGCGTGTTTGGCCCCCCGAGGAGCGCTAGCTCTTTCCTTTTTCGTTATTTCCTCATCGTCTCCGGCACCGGACCCCCGGACTTTCCTGGCGGCGCATTACGACTGGCCTCGTTCTCCCCTCCCTGACGCAATTCGTTGCCGACCTCGCCGAGGCCACAACTGACCAATCTACCCGCGCCAGACACGTCCAAATTACATACACGCATTCAGAAAATATTATTATTATTTTATATTTTTTTCGGTGGTGTTCCTCGGATCTTTCTCTAATGGTGTTCGCACATCGCGAAAACAAGAGCAACTTCCCAGCAACGCGCCCGCAATAGTCAGTTTCGCATCGTATCCCCACACAAGGACTCCATCAGCCGCTGTCACACCAAATCGCGCTCAGGGCGCCCTATCCTCTTTTCTATCTGGCTTGTATCTGGCGCTCCCCTCAATCTCCCGCGCCCGCGTGTACCGCCCTCTGATGCATTTGTTCTCTCCGGCCGGCCTTCTCTCCCCACCACTCATTCGCTCCACCTTCGCCGAGATCACCAACCAGCCGATGCGATCTTCTCACGTCCATCCTTCCACAATACTACATACAATAAACACTGGCATGACTTACAGTCCGTGCACACATCCACCGCTTTGATCTTCCAATCTCCCGCACACCGGCTGCATCATACTCTGCAATCCGAGCCTTCTTTTACAACAGCTTACCCTTTTCAATCTGGAACCCTCAACTCGACCCACTCTCATCGCGAGCGCCTCAGTCCAATGCGATTCTCGTTCCCACTGTATGCCACCAGGCGTCCATGTGCTCGTGCCACCTGCCGCCAAGTCTGCCACTATCCAACGTTTAAAGAACACCCGCAATCTCTAATTTCGTTAAACATTCGGCGTTTTCCCCGTTTTTTTTTTCTTTTTTTGAAAACGTGCCCACTTCCGATTTTGTCAATATATCAAGAATTCGGCCTCTCAGCAACCCGCAGCATGTTCTTTGCGGCAGTGCAGCGGAGTTTGGGGTCCTTCCAACTCCACTGCGCACGCGATTTCCAGGCGGGGATGTTCGCATGGGCGCCGCGGCACCATTCCAAATTCTGATGTGGCCTACGACTACCCTCGGGGGGGCGGCTCACAGTCCGAGGAACCCGGCACCTTGTGTTTTCGCGACTGCGCGTCTGCAGGGCATCGGCATAACGCATGTCCTGTCGAGCCGAAACGGTGGCGTTACCACGCCGCATCCGCAAGGCGCACCGTGCGCCATCCACGCGTGGCGCTTTTCCTTCTACGTCTGCGACACTCTTCCTCTTCTTTTCCTTTTTTGGCTACTGCGGCCGCGGCCCGCCCCGCCGCAACGGCAGACCGCTCATCCCCGCGGTAGCGCGCCGCATCACCTGATCATCTGATACCCTCGCGACCGCCACAGCACCTCGGGCAACCACCACCCGGCGTCACGTCACCCCACACACCTCATCGCGCCGCGAGCATCGCTTCCCTACAGACACATTGCCGCCTCCTTTCCCATAGCCCAATTCGGCATCCTCCTCTCTCACGGCGAATGCACCGCTCCTGCGTGTCAATCGCCCGACCTCGTCCATGCCCCAATCGGCCAGACCAGCTGCGTGTCTTCCCTCAGGCACGCGTACGTGGCTTGCCCGTGCCACGTCACAAGGGGGGGGCGCCGCATCACCGCACCCTCAGCGCACCCGACCTGACAACGTTGTCGTGATCCATGCCTCACGAATCGGAAGTCCCTCGTTCCTTATTCTCTCAAATTGGCTGGGGCAAAGCCACTGATCGGGAACTGCTTTGCCTCGCGTCCGCGGTGCGGACTGTACAAGTAACCGTGCCTATCGATAGCGATGTGCAGTGCATCACCCGCGCACGCGGCCTTCCCGCCATCCACACCTCGATGATGACAAATAGCGGCGCGTCGATGCCTATCTGAATAACTGGTTGCCAGCCAGACACCTGGTGGTTGTACCCGCAGCATGCCTGCGTCATCTCCGCTCCCTTCTCAGACCGCGTGCGCGCCACGTCTACGCTGCGCGTTCGAGGCAAACGTGCGTCTGCGGAGCTTTACGCAACACCAAACCTTAGTTGAAGACGGTGCTTGGTGCGGGGCTATGCGCATCTCGCACACCGCGTGTGGGTGCGCGCTCGTCACGACTAATGATAGGTCGGTCCAGGATCGTGCACGTCGGTTTTCTGGTGCGTGTCGAAGGCGCCGCCACCGCCGGCTTTTGACCCTAAACATGCTTTTGCAGCTTTATAGCCATTGCCCTTCGCAACGTCTTGAAGATTCATCGGAACCTTGTAGAGAGTGGAAAAGACACGCGGAACAAACTCCGTGTTGAATTGAACAGTTTTGGGAGGGGCTAAGGAGAGGGGATTTTAATGAATGTGAAACTCACACATACATTTCTCGGGGGTTTCCGACCATGAGTCCATGTTCAGAACAACGTTTGGCAAGGGGCTGAGTGAATTCGTCTGCTACTGCACCCAGAGGATATGTTAAGGGGCGAGCGGAAGGTAGGGGGAGGAGGTTAGGTGAGGCTGTTGCGGCGTGCAAAGACTACAGGGTGGTTGGCTTCCTGACGGCCAATGCAGGAGCGATTGAATGGGGATGAACAGAGTTCTAAGTTGAGGACTGAGGTCAGCTGCCCTAGAAGCAAGGCCCTGGCGTTGAAGACTTGAGGCAGACGCGTTGCTCATGCCGGCCCCGAAAAGCCAGGATTCGACAAAAACCCGATATTCCTGCATCGGACCATGACAGCCCCCTGCGCGACCATGGTCACACACTGATACAAAACGCCGCGCTTTAGCGTGGTTCGAAGTTCATTTAAAAGGATACAAAAGGTGACTATTGAAGTAGTACACAGCGTTCACACGGCACGAAAGGATGTCCCCCGTCCAATAATTAGTGTCCATTGGATGACCGTCGTCATGAAAAAAAAAGAAGTCCGACAGCGCAAGTTAATCCGGGAGCTATAGTGGGGCAGCGGCTCATTGGTTCAGCGTGATTAGCGTGTTGTTGGCGTTAAAAGGGAAACTGAAGAACGCGGGGCCAGCGACGGTTACCGAGTCGTTTGCAGCACCAGAGCTGTTCGTGACGACCACATATGCAAAGCCGCGTAGAGTGGGTGGAATCGTCACGGTAAAGTTGTTGTCGAGGGGGGCGAAGGTGAATGGGAAGCCGTTGAGGAAAGCAGCGAAGAGCCCGGAACTGTTCGATGGCTGCCCGGAATAGGAAAGCGTCACGTTCTGGCCTGGCTGGGCATTCGGAGGGTTCGTAGTTAATTGTGGGTTCGCCTGGAAAGGAAGAACAGTGTTGTTACTAGGGCACTGGGCGATGTAAGTCGAGATGAGGGTGAAAGTTTGATTGAGGTCCAAGGGTGTCTACATAGCCTGACGTCAGACTATGACACGGAAATTTTTAACAGGCGTCACCTCATAGGCCGTGGACCAGGGGTTCCCTCCGCGAACAGCGTTATTTACCCAAGTCGACTGATGGGCCGTTGTGGCGAGGATACTCGCAAAGGTTACGCGGAGCCCCTGTAGAGCGACATAAGTACTCTGTGAGGGTATAGCATGAAATGAACGTACTGCATCCTGAGTGTATGCACTTGACCCGATGTAGGCTGAGGTTGAAATTGCCTCCAGAGTATCGCTCGTGGCAACAAATTCCGTTACGTTCTGCGTTATGTTCTGCGTCGGGCTGATGGGTCCGAGTTAGCAAACACGCCATACGACACAACTCGATTGCCACCCACAAGTCGTATGTGCACGCTTGCACGGACTGATTTCCGACTTGACTTGTGATATTGGTGACATAGGTCTGCGAGTGTTGAGACACCTGTTCGTAGAATCCGCGAACGCCCGGCGCGTAGCCGGCATCGAGGAAATTTTTGGTGGTAAAATTCGCTAAACCACCCTGATAAAAGGCGCTCTTGAGTAGTTCCAACGTTAGCGCAAAGTTGAGTAGGTCAGTGTCTAGACGGTTCTATCATCGGAATATGACGTATCGGCAATACAAATAGCCCACGCACCAGTTACATTAGCCTGGGTAGGAATGGGAAGCGTTTGACGTTTGGAAGGGACAGCCAGCGCTTGAAGGGCGACAGTGACGAGGGGCAGAAGAAGAGGTTTGAAAAAAAACATGGCGGATAGGTCAGGGGCGAAGAGTAGCTCGTCACCCGGCAAGTTCTCTTATAGCGGAATGGAAGATAGGGATTGACTGCGCGCAAGTATACGAGTGCGTCAGCCAAGTCTTGTACTCCATCGCTGGGTGGAGCGAATGTCCATTTGATCAGCAATGGACCGTCGGCACAGGTATAGGGGGTGGCACTGGCTCTTTCTGTTCCGCCCCTGTCCTAATTGGGCTCGAGGGAGCGCAAGGGAGCGCATCTGTCGCTTGGAAATTGCACACGGTAACGACAAGAGGGACCCCAAGTGAAATAGAATGACCGTCATGAAACCTCTCCGGTATCGTCTCGCACGCGCGCCTTTTCACTCACACGACAGGAAAGGTTGAATAGGCGGAAACCCCAAATATCGACAGGGGCGATGTCAGCATTCCTGCGGAACTCGGCGCGCAAACAGGCTAAGCACATCGACGGGCCGAAGAAATAGCCGGTTCTATACTATACAGCACCCGTCAATGCCCACGATTGGGGAAGATGGTGAAACGAGGCGAGGACACGGCGAGCAGAACTTCCGGTCTCAACAGCAAAGAATAACATTTTTTCTCCGTGGGCAGCACAAAGTCGCGACTCGGACCACATAGCAATAGAGGCCAAAGACGATCTGTAGAAAGCTACCACCCAGCTCAGACTCGGAGGGCGCCATGGTATGAGCCAGGCGCAACCATGCGCGCAACTTGAATACGCAGATCGGGGCAGCCATTCCATCACGCAGATTAGCTTTGATTGCCAAGAGAGGTCACCAGTGAGAGGTCGTTGGCGGAACCCAGGCAAAGTCCGTTCGATTGACGTATCGTGGCAGTCAAGACGCGGGATGCGATTGCGGGACGTCTTGTCTCGGGACCTTCCGAACTGCCACAGTTGTCTCCCGCCAACCGATAGGTCGTTCGACTCCCCAAGTTCTCATCGCAATTCGCTTTCCATTAGTGATTTTGCAAGTTCCGGTAGACGCATCAGCTCGATATGCAGTTCGAGGTGCTCGCCACCTGTAACACCACGCGCGCTCGCGTCTCTAGGATGAAACTTCCTCGTGAGTTGAAAGGCGCTAAATATTAGCCCTACTCAAGCTGTTAGTGCAGACGGCGTGACGCTTCTACCTACTTTCATGCCCGTCGCTACACAAGCAGCTATCAAGGGCTTGACGCCGCAGCAGATGGAAGGACTCGGCGTCACGTTGATCCTCAACAACACGTATCACCTGAATCTGCGGCCAGGGATAGAGGTACTGCGTGAAGCCGGGGGCGCGCATAGACTTCAGGGCTGGAATCATAATCTCCTCACGGTGCGCGTCGTGCCTGCCAAAAGCATACCCTCATTCACGGTGCGTAGGACAGCGGGGGCTTCCAGCTTGTGTCCCTTAACAAGTTCACGAAGATAACCGAAGAAGGCGCACTCTTTGCGAGTCCATTTACGGGAGAGCCGACTATGCTGACAGTACGTACGTGCCATATTTCCAAGCTTCCCGTTTTTTTTACGTGTACTCAGCCTGAGGAGAGTATATCAATACAACACGCTATCGGCGCTGACATTATCATGCAACTCGACGATGTTGGTTCGTCTACCTATTTCCTTTTGTCGCGTGTCGGCGTTCCCGCTGATTTTCGAAGTATCAAGTTTGACTGTCGGCCCAAGGGTCGGCGAAGCGATGAAGCGGTCTGTTCGCTGGCTTGATCGGTGTATCGAGTTCCATGAAAAGTCGGGCAGAAATGCCGTTCAAAACCTATTCGCCATCGTTCAGGGTGGCCTCGACCCCGTCCTGCGAGACGAATGCCTGGATGAAATGGTCAGGCGGCGGGAGAGTGTTGCTGGGTACGCAATTGGGGGGCTTAGTGGAGGAGAGGAAAAGGGCATGTCACTGACCCCACCGCATCGCCCATTTCTATGCGTTGACGAACGACATCTATACCAGATATATTTTGGCGAATGTGGGCTCCTTATGTTTTTCGCGGCTTCATATACTCATCTTGAAGCAGAATCCGTCAATGCGCAGAAAAGCTCCCTGCAGATAGTGAGGTCTACGTTTTGCGCAAGGCGACGATTCTCACTCAGAGTAGAACCGAGGTATTCAATGGGCATAGGGTTCGCAGAAGGTGATTTTACAGCTTGTGTATGTGAGATTAATCGATTCTCAGTCCCATTCTTCAGATCTACTCGTATGTGTCGCATTGGGTGTCGATATGGTAAAATTCCACAAAATTTCGGGTTTGCGGGAGTCTGAAGCAATGTTTAGGCGGATTGTGTTTTTCCGACAAGAACAGCTCGCTTTGGTGTAGCGCTTACTTTCAATGGGCCGCTTAATTTAAGTGAGTCGTCGGTCATTCGAGTGTGAACGCTCCTTTGATCATTCTTGATAGAGCTGGGGAAACATGCAAAGGATTTCAATCCTATCGACAGCACCTGCCCATGTCCAACTTGCAGCGATGGAATGTCGAGGGCCATGTTACATCACACAGTCACGCACGAGACGGCAGCGGCACACGGTGCGTCGTCCTGCCCGAAGTTATATGACACGCTCACCTTTCAATTAGCTGTGACGTTGCACAATCTCGCGTTCCAAGCCCGGGTCTTGGGCCAAGCGCGCGATGCCATAATGAACGGCACATTCCCCACGTACCTCCGGAGGTTCTTCGCTGGCTACTTTGGCGATGTGGGCTATCCGGAGTGGTGCGTTAACGCACTGCGGAGCGTCGGGGTTGACCTGCTGGAAGGGGATCCGAACGCCAAGGTCGTCAAAGGCGACGGAGCGAAGTGGGAGTATTCTGATGCAATGTGACGCAATACACTGGCATTCGATAGGGCAAGTTGAGAACTTTAATGATATGTTTGCTGCTGTGTTACAGTAGAAGTTCCTTGAGCGTCTAAGTTAACACAACAATTCGATTGTGTGCAAAATGACTTGTTTGATTTTCTCGACATTCTGCCCCGTCTCATTGAAAGGAGGGAACCAATGCACTAAAGGCACAATTGCCCAAATATGGAAGGCTCTTGCGAGCTGACCTGGATTTAGAACAGTCAGGGCGCCTGGCTCGCTCAGAAAGAAACCAACAAGCAAAGAGCCAACTCGCCACTCGCCCCCGCGACACATACAGCACCCACTTAACACTGACGACCTCTTACTCCTTCCTTCTTCCTGTCCGAACGCTCTTAGTTATTTATTTCAACGTTTCATTGTCCTCTGCTTTCGCCCTCACGCGTCGCTCTTATCATCGCCTTTCTATCAATCGTGTTTAATGCCAGGCAAGAGCCCTAATGCATCACCCGACACCCCTTACCATACTTTCGATTCGCATTCTATTCTCTCTCAGTTCGAATCTCCCTCTTATCTCCAGGGGGCCCTCATTGCATCCCCTCGAGATCCAGAACTCCGCCCCGCCCGCCACTTTCAACATGGTGTAGTGTCAAGTCCCCAAGTTTCAGGCAACGAGTTAGGTATTTATGAGGCTCCTCCAAATCCCGAACCAAGTTTGTCTCCTTTGGATGCTTTCGACGAAACCACCGAGCCACTTGCCACACACGTACCAGAGGAGCCTTTACATGAGGAGCCGTCGAGGCACGTTCGTTCCCCTATACTTTCCAAGTGAGCCCTCTTCCTTTCAACTTGTCTCAGCGCGTGAAGTCCCCTTCATTGTGATCCGTAACGTTTTTATCGTACATCCTACTCTTCTCCACAATTAGTGCTAGGCACCTCGGGCATCCTTCAAACCCCGGTTGGTCACCACGCCTTTCATCGTCGCGCTACTTGGCCCATCTCTTTACGTCTCCGCCCCACTGAACGATGTCGGATTGACAGCGTACTTTTCATCTTTGCCGTGCGGTGACATCCGTTGGAAGTTATCAGGGGCTATACTCTGGCTTCATTCTTCACTCTTACGCCCCACGTTTTGCGGTGCCTATGAAAGCGTTAGATGGGTTTTTTTTCGGATTAGGGCACTCATTTACGCCTGACTCACTTGCTTCTCCTCTATTTGGGTCCGAGAGCTGTCCCCCATCCTCCTAGTCAGTCCACCACGTGCCCGAAATCGACTCTGACTCGGTGTTTCTTACGCACCCTACTTCTTGTCCTTCCCCTTGATTTGTCTTCGCAAACCGGATTGACACCTCTTTAACTAGGCAGCCCACCCGGCTCGAAGGCCTTTCAAGGACCGTGCGGAATTACGTCCCAACCCCCATGTCCATCGCTGTACCTTCCGCGTCTCCATCACCCCCGCGGGTCGCGCTTCCCGTTTCCTTTGGTCGCTTCATGTCACCCGCCCGTCCATCTGCTCTACCTGACCACGCCACAGGGACCGACCATCGCCGAAGTTGGGGTACAGAGGCGGGCGGAAAGACGTTGGATGAGGTGCTTGCGCTCGATCAGAACCAAACTAATCAAGGCGGCGCCCAGCGCTCGGACCTTCCACGTTATCCTGGAAGCGATGACTCAGAGCACATCACTTGGGCGAGGTGGGACACGCTCCGCCTTGCAGGCGCTGGATCACCCAAGTAATAATCGATTCACTTCCTCTAGACTATATTCTCACAGCTTCCTGCAGGCGGCTGCTAGTCCTTGGATATCTATCAGGGTTGCAAATCTGGGATTGCACCAATTTGGATTCCATCACGGAGATGTTGAATGTTTCTGGCCCAGAGTGGGGTAGCGTCTGGAATGCGCAGGTCCTGCCCGGCCCTCTCCCAACAACCGGTGATCAATTCCTAAGTTCACGGCCATTGCTTGGTTTAATGTGCGGATCCGTCTCTTTGTTTGCGTCTTGCGTTCTTACCAAGCCTCTGCAGTGCCAAACGTCCGCATCAAGGACCCGACTTTCTTGTGTATTCCCTATTAACTCACAAAATTATAAAGAAGTTTTCTATTCCTGGCATTTTATCATTTTCAGCGAATTCGAATGTTATAATTATCGTAAGCTTCATCCCGTCTGTTAGGTATCGCCTCATAATCCCCGTCGTAGAGCACGTCAAATCCAAGTTCACTTCGTGTCCTTTCATCTTGCACATTTACATCCCTATCTATCATCTCATCGGGCCTTTCAACCTTTACGCATCCTCAATCATCTTCAACGACACCCACGAATCCCGATACCACTGTATTACCATCCAATGATATAGACATCAACACCGTCTCCACTGTACCCCGTCCCGTATTTGCCTTATCCCACCGATTCCTTGCCTACGCTTCTAGGTCGCCCTCAGTGGGTTCAGGACGGCCATATGCTCAAAAACCTGTTCGCGCGGATGGTGCCGGCATGCAGCCGGACCTAGGTGTCATGGCGCTACGAGTTGGCGGGTCCGTGCTGAGCGGAATGCGCGCCCTCGGTGGTCGCGCGCTTACCGCTGCCCGTGCGCGCATCTCGGATACCCCATCTGCGCCACCATCCAAACCCCTCTCGCGCAGCGCCCCGGAGCAGGAGAGTATCCCGAATGAGTCAAACTCTCAACCCGCGCAAACTGGACATCACGTAACGATTCTCGATTTGGCACCACTCGCCGCGCCGTCTCCTCGCGCACCAGAACTTATTTCGGAGTTCTTGGCCTCCAAGCGTCAGCCCATCTCGGCGCTGCACTTTTCTGCCGATGGTAGCGCGCTCATGGTTGTCCCAAGCGATGGACAAACCATCAGGGTTTTCCAGGTGCGGCCTGCGCCGCACGCATTACGATCTGCAATCAGTGAGGCGGGGCAGTTTGATGGGGCAGAGAGTGCTCCCACTGTCCCGGTAGGTTCTGTTGGTTCGCTTCTGGACGCTCTGATCCCCACTCCCAAGAAGGATAGCGCACCTTGGCATATGTATGATTTACGTAGGGGAAGGACGTCTGCCGTCGTCGAGAACCTTGATTGGGCCTCGGATGGTCGTTGGATTGCCGTGGCAACGAGGAAGCGTACCGTGCATGTTTTTGCCGCAAACCCGTACGGGGGCCTGCCAGATGGACATAGTCATATCAAGGGGAGGGTATGTAACTCACCCAGCCTGGTAAGCCATCATTTGCGAACAACGAAGCTTAGCTCATTGTTCTTGTCAGTCGCTGTCCACGAGTCTCCCTCCCCTTGTTCGTCTGCGCGCCACCCAGCCTGCAGCTGGTCGCCCCACTGCACCACTTGCCTTCATTTTTATCCACTCCAACGCTCATTCGCTCCCCAAGCGCTTACTGCCGTCTCCCGGCATCGTTTCCCCGCCATGTTCTACACCCAGTTCTTCGCACTCGTCGCCGCCACAAGAACCTCTTTCACCACCACACCGGTGCAGACGATCTAATTTCCAGGATATCCTCATGTTCGACCCTGCAGATGGCTCTCTCTCTCTTCGGCGATGTGAGATTACTCTCCGCCCATACGAACAGAACCTTTCTGTTCCAAGTGCGGTGCCTGGCATCGGAAGGTACCAGCATATCTTTGCCCTCTCGCCCTTCGTTCGGTCGTGTCAGTGCGCCGTTACCTGCGCCTGCAACCACCTCGCGCAATAAACCTACCGTTGCGCAGGCGCAAGACAAACCAACGGAGATGGTGGGGCATGAGAGCGAGGTGGCGACATGGAACCTTAGGAGGGGTCGAGATTGGCCTATGGTGAGGGCTCCCGTACGAGTAGAAGGGCACGTCTCGGAGACGTTCAGTTCGGCCTCTGCGCCCAAGTACGGCCTCACCTTTGTTCTCTACGTCACTCCCTAACGCTTCCCTTTAGCTGGCTATCGTTTGCGGAACTGCGAACCAGTTCCCAATCCCCACTCGTTCTGCCACAGTCACTTTATCTTTCCCACCAGTTCTCTTTTCATGCCCTTGGCGACGATTATCATGGTCGGCTTCGTCGATTCCAGCTCGACGCGCTTGGACCGAAGATCGAGGTGCGGAAGGAGGTTGAAATTAGTGCATATGCAGCTGGCGCGGGTGAAGCCTTCATCCATGGATCGCATGACACCGGGCGCGCGTCATCATCTTTCGACGAGCCACTGTCATCGGCAATGGCCAGCGGCCTTGAATACCCATCCTCGCCGCCGGTGATCCCCATGTTTCCGAATGGGACGCCGGGGTCGTTCAAGAACTCGGTTCCGATCCAACGTGTTGCGGCTGGGCTCAGTGACGGCATGAGCGAAGGCTTTGCACGTGTCCGTCGTGGGGTCAGCCGAGTCCGTAGTCCTCGCCTCGTTGCTCATAACGACATGGCTACTGGAGTACCGCTGGAGTTCGGAGAGGAGGACGAGGACTTCATGTTATCTGCATATGAGGGCACGTCAAATTCGCGTGATGACGGCGGGTCCGTCTCTGTGTCGACACCATCGTCAGGCCCCATGGATGCCGGTGAACACAAGGACGACGAGAACACATGGTCGTTGTGGGACGCTGAGACTTCGAAGGTGGACGAAGAGCTGGAGCTTTCCGTGGTCGGGCTCATGGACGAAGAGCAGGCGCTGACGAAGCGCAGGAGCCGGTCGCTTGCGCGCTGAAATGGTGGGTTCCGAGTTGATAGCTGTATTTGGTCGCGAAAGACGATGGGTCATTACCGTATAGCTCGTTGTGTTGTGTACGATACGCTACGAATTAGGAATTTTTGCAGTCGCCGTGCCACGTTTCAGTGCCGTGAATACTTACGTTAGTGGCGAAGTGGTTCGACTGGACGACCACCGTGACGCCGTGGCTCTGTTCCGACTCGTTTTCATTTGGTCTTGCAACGATGTTGTCCTTCCTCTTGAATTTAAATTCGATGTATATGCAATGGCGACTGCTGGGACCATATATCTGCCTGCTTCTCCTGTCTGCTCTCGCGGCCTATTCACCACCCTCTGGATTCAATGACCCCAAAAGTAAGTCTGTCGACCTTGTCAACACGTGCGTACAATCACACTTTCCCCATCCTGCACTTTCTGTAACACGTACAACACAGGCTCATTGGGAACGGTGGGGACTCGCCCAACGGCTCTGGCGGGATGATCCCGTCGACTGCTCCCCCGTTTGCTATGACCCGTTGGGTTGCTCAGACGCGCGAGAACTACGTGTCGGTCACGCCGTACAACTACACCGATACCAAGATACACGGTTTCCAGGGGACCCATCAACCCGCTATCTGGATGGGCGAGAGCGCGCAGGTCGTCGTCGTTCCCGGCGCAGGCACCGTCCAGAGTGACTTTGCACGCCGCGGGATGCGCTTCAGCCACGACGACGAGCTCACGACGCCGAGCTATTACCGCGCGCGCTTGGATGCGATCGAAGGAGGTTCCATCCTTGCAGAGCAGAGTGCCAGTGCGTAGCGCCCTACTTTTTTCTTGCCTGCCTGCCTCCCCCCCGTTGCCTGACACTCGCAGTGCAGCCTCCCGCGTCGGCCACCTCCGCTTCACCTTCTCGGGTACACATGCGCCCTATGTTTTCCTCGAGGCCACGCGCGCGTCTGTGATGGGCTCATCCGATCCATCCAACGTCACGTACCCGTCCGGTACCATCGCGATCGACCCTGCCGCGCGCGAGATTACTGGCTCAAATTCCGAGCGACAGGATTTCATCATCGGCCCCAACCGTGCGGAGGGCTTCAGCGGATACTTCGTCGCGCGCTTCGATACGCCATTCGTCGCGTTTGGGACTGCACAGAACAGCACGGTGCGAGCGAGCGAGACCGCCCGCGATGGCACCATGCTAGGCGGCTATGCTGTCTTCCCTCAGGATATACGCACCGTGGACGTGCGTATCGGCGTGTCCTTCATTTCTGTCGAACAGGCTCGGAGGAACCTCGAGAAGGAGATACCGGATGGTACTACACTCGAGCAGACCGCCAAGACGACACGCACCTCGTGGGCAGAGAAGCTTGACCGGGTGCAGGTCCAAGGCGGGTCTCGGGAGCAACTCGTGACATTTTACACTGCACTGTTCCATACCCTGCAGGTTTTTGGTTTTTTGGTTTTGCCAGTTTGGCGCTTCATTGACGTGTTCGACCATAATTCAGTACCCGTATGAACAAGACGAGGACGGTCAGTATTACTCTGGATACGATGATCAGGTTCACGAAGGCGTCTCATATACTGGCTATTCGATCTGGGTAGTCATTAATCATCCCCTCGTCGGCTGTATTTGACTGTTACACATGCAGGACACCTTTCGTGCAGTTTGGGGTTGGCAAATCCTCTTCGCTCCTGAGCGTATACCTGGTATGGTGCAAAGTATGTTGCAAGATTACAAGGAGGTACTCTTGTAGTGTTTCTGTCGGTAGGATTAACGCTGAACGTGGCTACAGGGAGGATGGCTCCCTATGTGGAAGAATATTGTCGGTTCGTAGCGTCTGCATTTGGCTGGAATCACCTTTGAACACTGGGGGTATCATAGAAACAAACATCATGATCGGCACTCATGCAGACTCGTTAATTGCGGAAGCTGCGCTGAAGGGGATCACTGGATTCGACATGGAATTAGCCTATGAAGCTGTTTATAAGGATGCCATGGTTCCTCCTGCCGATGACAGCACTACTCCGTAAGTCCTATGGATTATTTCGTCCTGATTTTACCTCACATCCAACGCAGATATTCTGACAGGCAAGAAAATGTAGGTTACGAAGTTCGCGCTGGTTTAAGTAGCGTCTATGCAACAAGGGGGTGGGTCGCCGACGACACTCACTCTGAATCTGCTTCACGGACCCTCGATTACGCTTGTTTGTTCGGTCCCACGAACGCTGCTCCGCTCTTGCTGACCAAGGTCTCATCAGATGACGATTATGCGATCTCCGTATTCGCTGACCTGTTGGGAAGGACGCAAGACTTCCACTTCTTCCGGAATCGCTCCACATTTTCTCCCGGCACCATCTTTAACGGCATAACTGGCTTCATGGAAGCGCGCAATGCAAGTGGTGCCTGGGCCGGACCAGACAATGGGTGGACGGAGGGCGACAAGTGGGCCTACTCATTCGACGTTGTACATGCTGTCCAAGAACTCATCGCACTGCGCGGGGGTAAAGCCAGTTTTGTGCGGAGCCTGGATGAACACTTTGATGGCGGTAAGTTCCTCAACTTGCTTTGAATCCACCCAATTCAATGGTCACAGGGCACAACGACCACACGAACGAGGTAAGTGCTGTCGTCGCCTGTTGGGATGCCGGACTGACATCTTCTGACCAAAGCCTTCACATCACATCCCATACCTCTATGCGCTGGCCGATGCGGCCTCGAGGGGCCAGATGCGCATCCGCCAGGTTGCCCGGACCAATTACAACAAGACTGTGAATGGTCTCTCAGGGGTATGTATACAATTGTGCTCTGGTTGTGACTCTTTACCGCGACATGTGCAGAATGAAGACTGTGGCCAGATGAGTGCATGGTTCATCTACAGTGCCCTTGGCTTCTATCCTGTTAATCCGGTGTCGGATGAATACATCGTTGGAAGGTGTGTACTGATAGAATATTATTCAAAGGTGGCTAATATAGTTCCTATATGGATAGCCCATTTTTTGATGCAGTTACTATTAACTTGCCTATTACAAGCCAGCCACTACATGTCATTGCACCAGGTGCAAGTACAAAGCTATATGTCAAGTCATTGAAGATTAATGGTAAAGAGGTAAATGAACCCATTATCAAGCACTCTCAGATTGCACATGGGGGTGTAATTGAGTTTGAGATGAGTGATCAGCCACAGGCATGGGCATCTTCAACAATATAATTTTACTGTGATTTAATTTAGGGCCTAAAGTTTAGGTGTGGATAGCAGAGAGATGGAGTTGGGGGCTTTAAGTTGTTACAGCTATTTTTATGTTGATAGGCCTACTATATGTGAAAAAATTACTAGTGAGTTGAATGAGTGGAGGTCAAGTGTAATGTCTACTGTAAGGATCAGTACTATCCTATGCTTGCCCAACACCTATGGACCCTTAGCCACCTCAGTGTCAATACCAATGCCACCAAGCCTCACTGTCACCCACTAACATGCATCAGCTCCCTATATTGCCTCCTCTAATATGTACTGTTGGGATTGAGCCTGGAATGTTGCTGGAATGGACAACCCCAGACAACCCGAGGCCAGTGTTACAATTCCCCTTGTGTTTTCCCTTTCTGTCTCCCTTATCTCTCTTATCTGTCTCCATCTTCCTCATGATTGATTGTACTTTTACCACACGATCCAGCTCGTAGCTTGCACTAGTGTTTCAGCAGCTCATATAGCCGGGCCGAGCCGGAGCTGAGCTGTGAGAAGCTGGCCTGGATTGCTTGCTGGACCGAGCTGAGCCTAGGCACTGCAGCTACTAAGCTGGGCTGAGCTAAGCTGGCCAAAAAACCAGCTCATTCACGGCTCCAGCTTGAAGCTGGCTCAAGCTGGCTGTTTTGTGTGGTCTCAACTAGGGCACAACATGGGTTTTCAAACCCGCACGTGGGTATGGGTTTGATGGGTACGGGTACAGGTCCGGTGTGGAGTACCCATTCAAAACCCGTACCTGTACGACGGGTTTTTTGAGTACACTGCACTGCAGCTTTATTTGGACTTAGAAATATAGTTGTACATGAATATACTACTAGCTACTACCCATCGCAGAGGTCGCCATCATGGAGCTCACTGTCGTGTCCAAGTTGTCAAGCCATGTTGTTGTCATCGACAGGTCTTGTTGTTGGTGGCGGTGTTGCTATCATCGTCTTCATCATAGTCATCAATGTCATTGTCAACATTGTCTTGTTGTCAATGGCAGGGCCCTGCCAGTGGCGGTGGCCATCCCTGCCAAGTCATTGTGTCGCCTTGTCGTTGTTGAGGTCACCTTGTTGTCATTGTTGTTGTTGCTATCGTTGTTGTCTTCATGGTTGTTGTTGCTGACATTGTCTTGCCATTGTTGATGACAGGGCCCTAGCGGCAGTGATGGTGGTTGGAAGCATGTACAGCTTGGGGCTGGGAAGTGCAAAGTGTGACAATCGATAAGGTGACTAAGCAAAGCAAAGCCAGCATCTCCAGCATCAACGGCAAACCCTGCCTGCGCCACATACCACAGCGTCCACAACAACAACTTTGTCAGCCCCAAGCCAACCAACCACCAGCATCAACGCAAGTCCCAAATGCAATGCTGGCAGCACCCCAACAACAATGATGGCCTGCAGCAGGACTCAGAGTGACAGCGAGGCAGCGCTCGGCTGCAACTCCGAGTGACTCAATGACGACAATGGCAACAACAGCAACAACGGCGATGATGCAGCGACAATGGTAGTCTTTAGGTTAATGGCAACAGCGGCAGCGACGACAACAACAATGCAATGACACAACAGATGGTGGTGGTGACGCAACAATGGTGGGGGGCGATGACGATGTCGCAGGATTTATAGTTACCTACAGTAGTACTTTGTATAGTAGTGCAGCATTCATTTTGGGGCTATCATTCTGACCCGCAGTGCCAACCTGCCAACCTGTGCAACCCACGAGTAGTGTAACGCCACCACTGGCATTAGCCTGACTTGGACTGTGAAAGGGCGTTCATGACTTAGCGAATATTCCAAATGTAAGTCACGTGACTTGATCACGTGCACGCGGTGCCTGTTGAGGCTCGTGACACGGATGAACTCGGCACTAGGACGCTTGAGTCACTAGGCAATCGATGAGGACGACTTGCTCCAAGGAGACAAGCGAAAGCACGCGGGAGAGAGGAGGAGAGAAAGTGGTGATTGAAGAAGACCAAGATGGCGTATCTTGGTCTTATTGAGCCACTATTTATACATATACGAGGCAGCTTTAAAGCTCCTCCCGAATCCGTACGACTAGTAGCGTAAGTAGCTCGAACCCTACTACAGCTATCCTAGGAATGAGTCATGCCACATCGGCATGTGATACTACTACTCCGCTGACTGATACATCTGTCCATGACACATTACGACTTACTAACGAGGTCATCACTGTAGCGGTGCGACTGCCGCGCTACGCCAAGTCAAGTGTGAAGATAGTGTGAACTGTAAGGTAACACACTCAACCTAACGTGGAGACAAGTCACGCGCTAAACGTACAGTCACTGTGGAGGGACAATCAACTTGCGGTCTTTATGCAAGACCAAAGATGTCAGATATCACACAGTGGCACGCTGAGTGGAGAACCAAGAGGACAAGTTAGATTGGTACGAGGTAAGGGAGTACAAGGGAATGCGCACCTGAGTGGAGAACCAAGAGGACAAGTTGGTTCCACTCAGGACGCTACAGGGGGGCTTATATACACTACTGCGGCTGAGTACGAACTGAGTCTGAACACTGTTACTAAGTGTATAGTAAGACTCCATGACTCAGGAGCTGACGCGTCGTGTCTATTAATAGCGCTATCTATTGTGCTGACTGATGCACTTGTCATAGCGCTTACGAGCGGCTCCACTTTGCTGAGTAAAACCTAATACAGCGAGTAAGCGTAAACTACTAAGCATGTTCTAGATCCTTCTAGACTCTTCCATAACCTTCCGTCCTTATCTACCAATCAGAACTAACATGCGTATAAGGGACCTAAGTCCCACGGTCACGTGCACATGGGTGGCAAGCCCTTGTGACTAACTCGAAGTCTCTGTACTTCGGCCCTTTATATCTCCTTATATAAATCCGTAATAAATACAGAAAAATAAGGGAATAATACGCGTCCATGACAATCACCGTAAGCAAGCGTCCACTTCGCGTACCATGACATCACCCCCTTTTCAGCTGTGACGACCCCGGCGCCGAATAGGTCCGATCCCTCCTAGCCAACCCTCCTGAACCGACTCGACTCGGTTATGAATGTCCGCCATCTCCAACCGGAACTTGCTGCGGGCGAGCTCGCCTTGAACGCCTCCCAACGCCTGAGCGAGGGTGTGGAGTCGCTGCTCGATTCTTTCAGCCTCGTGCCTGTATTCGCGGTAGCGATGCAACTCAGCTTTAAGCCCTACGTCATGCAGGGCGTTGACCGCAGTGTCGAGACGGTGCTGGTTTGCGTGACCCCGGACGAGGGCGTACGTCTCTTCCGGGGTGTAGTGAGGCTTTCCTTGCTCTCGAACTTGCGGTTCGGCGTAGAGCGGCTTTGAGAAGGTCTTGTCGCTATCGGATGCGAGGGCGAGGACGATGGGGTCCGGGTTCATAATGACCTGGACGTAGGGTGCTTGGGTGACGACGCCACGTGCGTCGGTGATGGGGAAGTGTACGAACTTCTCCCCCCGGTTGTGTACATAACCGTGAGGGGCGAAGTGGGAGTCGGTGAGGCGGCGGTGGAGGACTGCGAGGTGGTGGGATACGGGCGTGTCGTCGTGGGCGATATCTCCCCTGTAGAGGGGACGGCCCACAGTGTCGCACGTGTAGGGGGTTTCATTCGGGTGATCAGAGTCGGTTGACTGAATAATGGACGAGTGCTCAGCTGGGTACCACTCCTTTAGTTCGCACTCAGGCTGCTCCTGGATCGCGCGCGCATCATCGCGTCGAAGAGTTTCCTCTTCTTCAGGATCCTCGTTCTCCTTGTCGCTGCCGTCGACCATTGCTCGAGCTTCCACGTCTCCGCCGTGAACCTCCACTCCTCCCATCGCCGAGTTGCTGGGGACTTCTTCCGGCTCGACCCGGTATTCGACTCGTACCGGGAGAGGTTGAGGAGAGGCAGATTGACTGTCTCGGAGAGCGTCATGAAGCCTACGCACTTGGGCCTCGGTGTATGGCGCGGAGTTGAGCCGCTGGCCATCGTGGCTGAGGAGCCAGTAGGTGTTGGGGGCGTTGGGGTTGTCAATGTCCTCAACGGGGACAATGTCTTTGAGGGCGTCGTTGAGCTCTTGGTAGGTGAGGGACTCCCCGATGAAGGGAGCGACAATGGTGGAAGCGGTGGAAGTGGGAAGGGACATCGTGGAGTGAGAGAGGAATCCAGTGTGGGGGAATGGGGAAAACTTAGCATCGTTGCCCTCGCTTATATGGGCTTTGTTGGCGGTTGAACTCCGCTCATACTCCGCTATGGCTCTGTCAGCAAAGATGTCATCTTTGTTGATCCACTGGTTCTCCGAGTCTGGGTAGCCCTTCCATTTCACCAGGTACTGGAGTTTCTTGCTTCTGCCGAACCGCCGAGAGTCCAGAACTCGTTCGATTTCGTATTCCTCTTCGCCGTCTACCAGATCCGGTGGTGGGCGCTGGAAGTTTTCCCCATGTAGGGGCGTTTCGCGGTAGGGTGTGAGTAAATCGATGTGAAACACGGGGTGAATACTCCACTGCGTGGGAAGTTCGAGTTGGTAGTTGACAGGTGACAGGACTCGTGTAATCTTGAAGGGTCCATGCCGGCGTGCCGCAAGTTTTGCCGTTGGTTGGTTGGTTCTGAGGTGGCGTCCTTCTAGCCACACTTGATCTCCTACCTGATACTTGGGCGTATCTCGGTGTTTGACCCACAGCGATTGGGCTTTCTTGATAAGGTCATGGGCTTCTTTCCGTGCTTCTCAGAACTGTTGGAGTCGCGTGAGTACCTGGGGAATGGGGGACGGCTTATCGATCCAATCAGCGTGTGGGTCATATCCCATCATGAGCGAAAACGGAGACTTCCTTGTTGCCTCGTGTGGCCAGCTGTTGTGAGCGAACTCCGCCATTGGTAGGAATCGCGCCCAGTTATCTTGACGCTCGTTGGTCCAGAACCTCAGATACTGTTCTAGCCATTGATTGGTGCGTTCCGATTGTCCGTCCGTTCGGGGGTGATAAGCCGTGGAGATGTTCTGATAGATTCCCAGGATTCGGCATAATTCACGGGTGAACTTTGACGCGAAGCGTGGGTCTTGGTCGCTGATGATTTTTGCCGGTAGCCCGAATCTCCGAAATACGTGAGTGACATACAGGGCGGCAGTTTCTTCCGCGGTTATCTCTTCGACGCAGGGGATGAAGATGGAGGCTTTGGTGCAGTCGTGGTCGGTTACCGTGAGGATTGAATCATGCCCTTGGGATATGGGTAGTTTAGTGATGAAATCGAGAGCGATGACTTCGAAGGGCTTAGCATCGGTCACGGGTGTGATAGGAACTAAGGGTGCTTTCGTGGGTCGGTTGTTGACTTTGTGGCGTTGGCACTCTGTGCATCCTTGGACGTATTCGGTGACATGCTTCAACATGCGTGGCCACCAGTGACTTCACTCGATGATTCGAGTGGTACGCTTGATTCCTGGATGGCCGTACACGGGGGGGTTGTGATGGTTGGCGATGATGATGCGTATGGCGCTTTGTCCACCGGTGACTACTCGCGCGCCCTGCCGATACCAGATTCCGTCGACTTTCTTGAGCTTGTAGGGGTCTACCCATGGTCGTAGGGTGTTTTCGTCTTGTTCAAGCGTCTCTGGGATTTGTGTGGTTAGGTTCCGAATGAAGACTTTCTCCGGTAGTACAGTGACTCCTTCGTTGTCGTTTTCTCCTCGATCGTAGTCGGGTCGTCTGGATAGTGCGTCTGCGTGTCCGTTGTTGGTTCCCTTGATATGGTGGATCTCGAAGTCGTATTCCATGAGTTCCAGAACTTCTCGGGCTATGCGGCGACTTATCTTTTGGGGGGATTTCCAATGCGTGAGGTTGAGGTGGTCCGAGAAGATTTTGATTTTGTGTGGGGATCTGGCCAAGAACGGTCTCCAGTGTCGCAGTGCTTTGACGATGGCTAGGAGCTCTAGATCGTAGATGTCGTAGTTGCGTTCTGCTTCGTTTAGCGTGGCTGAGAAGTATCCGATGGGATGTCGTTTCCCGTCTTTCTTCTTCTGTAGGAGGACTGCTCCTACTGCGTACCCCGACGCGTCTACTTCAAGTTCGAACTGGTCCGTCAGGTTGGGGTGTGCGAGTACTGGTTCGCTAGTGATGAGGTCTTTGAGGGTTTGGAAGGCCTTTTCCTCGTCATTGCCCCATGTCCATTCGGCGTCCTTGCGCGTAAGTTTGTTGAGTGCTCACACGTACGTTGCGAAGCCGCGAATGAAGAGTCGGTAAAAATTGCAGAAGCCCAGGAAGGAGCGTACGTCACGTACCTTCGTGGGTCGTGGCCAATCTCGTATGCCAGAAATTTTTACGGGGTCCATGCGAGTTACCCCCTTTTCAAGGATTACCCCCAGGTAATCCATTCGCGGTTGGTGGAAGAGGCACTTTTCGGGTTTGAAGTAGAGGTCGTGGTCGAGTGCTACTTGCAGTACGGCGCTGACGGCGTCGATGTGGGCTTGTAGACCTGTTTCCTCGGTTGTAGCGATACCGATGTCGTCCATATAGACTCTGATGATGGTTCCCCGCGATTGGTAATAGAGGATGACATCTCCCAGGATGTCGTTCATCATGTTCTGGAAGGTTGCTGGCGAGTTGGTGAGTCCAAAGTACATGACGAGGGGTTTGTAGAGTCCGTATTTGGTTTTAAACGCAGCTTTGGGTTCGTCGCCTTCTTTGACTCGTATGTTGTTGTACCCCCATCGTACATCCAGTTTGGTGTAGATATGTCCGTTGCCCAGGTCGTTGATGAGTTCCGCCATAAGTGGTAGGGGATATTGGTTACGTACGGTGCATGCGTTAATCTTCCGATAGTCTTGTACCGGTCGTAGTTTGCCGTCCTTCTTTTTGATGAAGAAGAAGGATGATGCGTACGGTGATTTGGAAGGTCGGATGTAACCCATTTTGAGTTGTTCGTCGAGCCATTTGCGGAGCTGCCCGTCCTCGTCTTGTGACATGGGGTAGACTTTGCAGTCGATGCTGGCTGGTGTCCCTGGTTTGAAGTCAATTGCATGGTCCCATGGCCGTGAGGGTGGGAATCGATGAGACGCTTCTTCGCCGAAGATTTTGGCGAAGCGTTGGTATGGTTCGGGTATGATGGCTGCTACGGTGTGTTGGTGGGCGGCTATGGCTAGTTCAGTAGCGGTGGTACATATCTGACATTCCTCCTCCAGTTCTTGTACTATATCTTCCGCCTCTTCTTGTGTAACCGCGTTGGCGATCGTAGTTTGGAACTCCGTAGGGTTGATTGATCGAAGTACCACTGGGAGCATACCTTCGTGGATAGTGGCGTGGGCCCAATTGATGGTTGGTTCGTAGGTAGCTAGCCAAGGATACCCGAGTACGAGTTCTTCATTCCCAATGTCGGTGACCAGGAACCTCATAACTCGGTTAATTCCGTTGGTCTGAACGTCTAGATCGACGAAATGAGTGATGGACCCAGCTTTATTCTCGGTATTGTCTATGTTCCATATCTTTTTGGGTCACTCGAGGATTTGTAATCCGAGGCCCATGCGTTTAGCGAACGCAGGTCTTATGAAATTGTCGGTGGCTCCTGAATCGACGAGCCCTTTTATGTTGGCCATGGAGTAACTTGTACGAATCGAGACTGGAATTCGAAGCGAACGATAGCGAGTCATGATTACAGAGTTACAATTAACTGCCCTCACCCAGGCCGATGGGTTTAGGCGTCCTGAAAACCCTCTTGGGTCCATAGGTCTTTGAATATGAGGTCTTTTACCTCGTCACTCGCCCCTCGTATGGTATCCATCCACCCTTTAGCTTGTTCTTCGGCTGTGGTCTCTGCGCGTCTTGTGATGGTGGGTTCTTGACTGTAGTAGTCGGTTTCTGCACCGCGACTTGTGCTAGCGCGTGGTTGGTACTGCTGTCTCTGCTTCCTGGGGCGCGTACAGTCTCGTGAGAAGTGGCCGGGGTTGTTGCAGTTGTAGCAAATGACTTCCCTCATATCCCTACGTTGTCCACCTCCTCTGTTTGGTCCTGGACCTCCACGTGGTGGGTACGGTGGTTTGGGGTCTCCTACCATCGCAAGTCTGGCACGGGTTCAGTCTGCGGACGTGTCCATTGCGTTTGGGTCGTATCGTGGTGGTGGGTAGCGGGGCGGTGCCCATGGTGGGGCGTATCCGCGTGGTTGGTTTTGACGTGTGGGTGGCGGTCCCCGGGATGGTGTGCTAGTGAGGTTGAGTCGGGCACGGAGATGAATGTACTGTTTCTGCCGACGCATGGCTGCTTCCTTCCATTCGTTGAAGTTTTGCGGGTCGTCCATTTCGTAGATTTTGGTGAACAACGCCTTGGGTAATCCCGCCGTAAAGCAGTCCAGGGTTTGGCGGTCGTTGAGGCGGTAATCAGCCTTCCGTGCGAGCTGTTCAAAGTTGGTGACGTACGAATCAATGTCGTCTCCAACCATTTTGAACCCTTTAGCTAGCGTGGCTTGTGCTTCTTCTTGTTCAAGGACGTTGGAGAAACGGTCCGAGAAGCCCGCGGTAAGGGTATCCCATAGGTAGTCGTCGTATCTGCTTCTTCCGAGGCGTAGTTCGTTGTTGAGCCACTGGAGAAATCCCAGGGTCCAGTTGGCTACTTGGGGTCCTTTAATGAGTCCTAGGAAGAGTAGGGGGGTCAAATTTGTTAAAATTGCATGGGGTAGGTAAATTTTTTTAAGGGATTTTGATTGACCCCCCCCCCCACGTACCACCTTAAAAAGGAAACTCATACCAAAAAAGGAAAATTTTGGAGGCCACAAGTGAGCAGTGTGACTCCAAGGGTGCAGGTTTTCAAGAGTTTGGCGGGTATAAAAAACCCACAGGGGTTGCACAGGCAGGTATACTAGTAGTACTCAAAAATACTTATTATTCATTAACGCCATGTGTACAGTCACTGTACTACTTGTAAGCTACAAAGGCCTCCCTATGCCTCTCTGAACCCTTGGACCTCACTGCCGTTGGTGTCAGTGACTCGGTGTCATGGTGCCACGGTGTGATGTCAGTGTCAGTGTCAGTCAGTGTTGTAGTCCCATGGCATGACATTGATGTCGCAGGCCCAGCGTGTGGTGTCATGTCGTAGTCCCACAGTGTGATGTTGGTGTTGCAGGCCCAGCTTGCAGTGTTGGTGTTGTAGTCCTGCAGCACAATGTCGGTGTCACAGCGTGTGGTGTTGGTGTCGCATTGCTGTGGCGTGACATTGGTGTCGGTGTCATAGTCCCACAGTGCAACGTCAATGTCACAGGCCCAGCGTGTGGTGTCGTGTCGTAGTCCCATGGTGCGACGTTGGTGTCGCAGGCCCAGCTTGTGGTGTCGATGTTGTAGTCCCACAGCAAAACATCGGTGTTGCAGCATGTGGTGTTGGTGTCGCAGGCCCAGTGTGCAGTGTTGTGTTGTAGTCCCATGGTGCAATGTCAGTGTCACAGACCCAGCTTGTGGTGTTGGTGTCGTAGTCCCACAGCGTGACGTTGGTGTCATGGCATGCGGTGTCAGTGTCGTAGTCCCACAGCACGACGTTGGTGTCATGGCGTGTGGTGTTGGTGTCGTAGTGCCATGGCACGACGTTGGTGTTGCAGGCCCAGCCCCCAGCGCATGGCATCGGTGTCATAGGGCCAGGGCACGGCATCAGTGTTATAGGGCCAGTGTGTGGTGTTGGTATAACAGTGCACCGCATTGGTTGTTGTGGTGTCGCGGCACTGCATCATGGTGCTGTCCCAGCATCGTTAGTTGTAGTGCCACACCACTGCGTCGGCATTGTAGCGCCATGTTGGGCCTGGGTGTTGCGGCATCATGGCACCATATTTGTGCGCCAAACAGGCCTGCAGGCCACAAGGTGGAGGGCCTGCAGGCCTGTTTTGAAACCTAGAGAAGATTTTTAAAAAATGCAGTTAGTTAGGAAAAGGAAAAGAAAAGAAAACTTAGCTTGTTTGAGGGCCAATACAATGCAGTCGACAGGTTGCTGAGCCCGTCGTGGTGGTTGTTAGGATGTGTGCATTGCAGCAAAGTCCAGTCCAGTGATCTGTGTACCTGCAGAAACCTGTGGAACCTGTTGACAAGGGTAATGGTTTCATGAGGGTCACAATTCCATACCTGTACCTGTACCCACCCATACCCATGCTGCACCCTCTGAACTAACAAGACAGCCCAAAATGTAAATTTTTTCAGGGATTTTGGTTGACCCCCCCAACCTTGACCCCAACCCCCCTGCTGTGGGTCATAAAGTGGAAAATATTAAATTTTTTTAAGGGATTTTGGTTGACCCCCCCCCAGCCCTGGGTCAGGGAGCAACATTTTTGACCCCCCTTGCAGAAATCTGTTAAGGGCCCGGCAGACCCCTCTCACATGGGTATGGGCATTTATATTCCCACGACCCCCTTGCCACTGGGACAATGTGCGTACACGAAAAATGCAGCAAAGAGGTTGGCCACCTCATCGCTAGCCTTGAAGAACTTAGTGATGGTAAAGTTTGGTTCAGTTTGGTTCAGCACCCTTTTGGCTGAACTGTGAACTGAACTTAGGGTTCAGTTTGGGTGTTTGGCCGAACCTTGAACTGAACCCTTGGTTCAGGTTCACATTGGTTCAGTTTGGTTCAGGGAGGGTCTGAACCCAAACTGAACCGAAATGACAAAAACCGAGGATTTTGCTTACATAATCATGCCAAATGTGCAGAGTCACCAGCTAAGTGTACCGCAATAGGCGTAGATTAATGCTTTTGTGGTAGAACTTCAAAAAACAATCATATTCAAATCACATCTAAATCTAACTATTACTGAGTTGTGTGAGAATTCATGGGGTACTATAAGAACTATATGTCCTCTGCATCACTATCAACACCCTCTAAAGACCTCCCAAGGGCTTGCATACTAGTGGCCAGGCAAGGGCAGTGGCTTGCCAAGCCCCGAACACGACTCTCGCTCAGGTTGTTGATAAGTGACCCGCGCGCACTTAGCGGCTCGCATGGACACGCAGATAACGGACTGCTTTAGATTAGATATACAGGACATGTAGATTAGATCATTATGATCATTACAATCTCGGACTTATTGTATTCTCTTATCTATGACATCACTGTACAATGACATCATGGACTCCTCTGGACTCCTATTGTATTTCGTCCTTGTACTCATTCCTTTGTTCTATCCTTATTGTGATGTCACTGTGATATCATAGTCTAGCCTTCTATTGTTCTTTGCACTTTTGTTCTCCTTCTGCACAGTCCTTTGTGTCCTTATGTAGAACAAACGCTCCTTGTATTCTGTGACCCTATGTATTGTATTAGTGTCACCCCTCTGTACAGTATAAGTAGAGTACCATGTACGCTCTGGCACCACACCAGTTCCTCATCTGTTGTGTGCCAGGTATGTCTCCTTCTCTGTAATAACACCAGTTCCTCATCTGTTGTGTGCCAGACCACCATCTGCTTCACTTGCTAGATCTTACTCTGTTGCTGCTTCCAGCCACCCTTGATATCTCACCACAGTCCCCTTGTCACTGTGAGTATCATCTCTTCATGTGCGCTGTTCATCAGGTTATGGGCCCTGGTGCCCAAGCCACTCCACTTGGCTGGTCACTGTGTTCTTAGGATCACACACCAGGTCAAGGTCTGTCTGGGGCCTCACCAGCCTTGCCCAAGGCAGTGGACACTGAGGCGTCAGTTGTCACTGCTGAGGAACCTCCTGTACATGTACTGCCCAGTAGTCCTACTTTCACCTCCACTGCTTTCCTAGCCCCTGCGCTATGCGCAAGGAGATTGGATCTGGTAGCCCCTTAATTCATATCCAGGTGTGCATGGCCCACTGGGCTGTGTATTGTGGAGCTTAGCGCCAGCTGTCTCTGGTGCTCCACACTGGGCGCAGGATCTCCTCACCATGGGAGTGTAAAACCTGGTTCAGACTCTGGGGGGTGTTCACCTTATGGTGTTCTGCAACCAGACTCCTGCCTTGTAGCGGCAATGGGAAAGGATTCAGTGAAGCCACTTGTGGCGATGAGGCAACCAACAGGCCGAGAAGGCTGAGGTAGACAGCCTTGGGCTCTGAAAGATATCATTCCATATCCCCCTGACGCAAACTAGTGAGCCATGTCTTAGACACATCCTGGCTGGCAGCTGGCTCCTAGTATGGCAAAGGGATCCCCCAACCTGGGCCTAGCCCTTGTATCACTGGCATACCTCAGGAGGCAGGACGCGTTAGCGTTCTGGCCTTACAGATTCACAGACAGGAGTGACTACCCCATCACATCTTGCAACTGTTATGAAGCACTGTCGCTGACTGCTCCTCGGCGATAGATAAATCATCCCTATGTCTGGCCAATCTTCTCGCGCTGCCTCGCCCACTGGTGCCACCGGTGCGGCTGCAGGCGCCACAGCAGGGGGCTCACTCCCCCCTTTTCCAACTGGGTCCACACCCTCCTCACGCATCGCCAATGCCTATGGCAACTCATTTGGCATGCCCTCAGGAATCCACCTCAGCAGGTTTGACGGGTCAAACTGGAACGAGTGGTCTGGGACCTTGGAGGCAATCCTTACGCTGCACGAAGCGGAGGATGTGTTCTACCTCCAGGTCCCTCCCTCTGGAGTCACCTCTGATGAATGGGACTCTGTCCAGCGTCGGGCAAAAGCGTATCTCCGCCTCTATCTCAAACCCGACGTCTACTCCCTCGTTGCCGACCCTCTCACCTATCCTACCTTCAAGTCAAAGTGGGACAAGCTGAAGGATGTTTATGCTGGTGCTAGCGGCAGCACCACCATATTTAATCTGTGGATCCAACTCACCCAAGCCCGCCTCGACGACTCCGCGCCCATGGCCTCTCAATTGGCCAAGCTCAATGAGCTGCGGGTCGGCCTCACCAACGCGCAGATGGGTGTCACTGACACCCAATTCTGTCTCATTCTTCTCCACGCCCTGCCAGCCTCCTATGAGGTTCTGGCATCTACCATCCTCGCCAGTGGCGCCCCCTCGAAGCTCAAGCACGCTGAAATAATTGCGTGCATTGTTTCTGAAGAGGCACGTCGTACTGGCCCCTCTGGCTCCTCCCTCAACAAGGCTGCCCCCATTAAATCAAGCAGTGGCCCACGTAAGAAGAAGGATCATTCTCAACTTACTTGCCACTACTGTAACAAAAAGGGGCACATCAAGCCTGACTGCAGGCAGAGGAAGAAGGATGAAGCGGCGGGGAAATTGAAGGACACTAGCAACAAGGCTGCCAATAGTCATGTATTAGTACCAACCACCGCCTCCATTAAGGAGGTCGATGATGAGCCCGCCATTAACTGGGCGGACAATGCAGTTGGAGTTGCCTTGTATGCTGCCTCGTGTGTGCGTTGGATGATGGACAGTGGTGCCACACACCACATCACACCACATCGGTCCGACTTCAAGGACTATACCCCATGCAAAGGTGCTGTGCGCCTTGGGGACAAGTCCACCATCGACCAAGTTGGTGTAGGCTCCGTCGTCTTCACTACGAGCCAGGGCCTTCCCATCACCCTCAGTAATGTGCTACACCTTCCACAGGTGAAGACACGCTTCTTGTCGACGCGTGCCTTAGCACAAAAGGGTGCGGAAGTGGCCTTTGACAGTGGCTCATTTAAAATATCTGTCAAAAAGCAATGTGTAGCTGTTGGCTACTTGGAGGACAACCTTTATTGGTTGGACGCTTCAAGCATTGGCCTCAATGCTCACGTCAAAAGTGCTGCCACCACTCTTGAAATCTGGCATCAGCGCATGGGACACATCTCCTCTGCTGCTCTCAAGTCGTACGGTCCCTCTGCCACTACTGGCATGGACATTGACAGCTCTACCACGCATACTGCTGTGTGTCGTGGGTGCGAGTTGGGTAAATCCACTCGCCAACCTTTCTCTGCGTCCTCCACCAAAAGGACAACCCGTATCTTTGAGATTGTACACAGTGACCTCGCCGGTCCAATGCAAACTCAGTCCTTACAAGGCTCCGCGTACACCGCCACCTTCATAGACGACCACTCCAAGCATGCAGTGGTGTACTTCATTAAGTCGAAGGATCAGTTTGTGAAAGCGCTGCAAATGTATTTGGCCTGGGGTGAAACCCAGACGTCCCATAAACTGCGCGCACTCCACTCTGACCGCGGAGGCGAGTACATGGCGAGCCAAGTACAGGACATTCTCAAGCAGAGAGGGATAGAGCATCACCTTACGATGCCAGGTTCACCACAGTCGAACGGGAAAGCCGAGCGGTTTAACCGCACCATTACGGATAAGGCAATGGCCATGCTACACACAGCAGGCATGTCTAAAGGCTTCTGGGAGCATGCGATGAGCACTGCGGTACACATCTATAACCGCTCTCCCACCCGTACACTTAAGTGGCGCACACCCTATGAGCTCTGGTACTCTGGCAAGGTACCAGATGTCTCACACTTGCGCATCTTCGGATGCAAGGGGTACATGCACATACCCGCTGATAAGCGTCGCAAATTGGATGCGAAGGCCATTGAGGTCACGCTTATTGGGTTTGAGCCCGAATCTAAGGGCTATAAGCTCTGGGACCGCCAAACCCGCTCTGTCCGTTTGTCCAGGGATGTGACATTCGACGAGAGTAGCTTCCCGTCCCTTCAGGGTGCTGAGACACACCCACCACCTTCTCAAGTGGCCTCACCACCACTACCTACACCAGTAATTGCCGTACCTAGCACGTCGGCGTTACCACCACAGCGAGCACCCTCCCCTGCACACTCTGACAGCAGTGAGGAGGATGTTGAAGACATTTTAGACCCCAAACAAGAGCACCCACACACGCCACCACCACCTGCCCCACCCACTCTTCCTGTCACACCTAAGCGTGAACAGCCCCCTCTGACTTCTCCACCACCGCGTCAAAGTGCAACGCGCATTATGCGCAATGTCCCTCCTCCCTCACCAGACATGCCTGGTGGCTTTGAGGACCGTGCACAGCGTAGTCAGCTGTTGCGTGAGATGGACAATGCACCAAGACGCTCTACCCGTGCACCAGTGCCCAATCCCCGCTACTTCACAGCGGACAATGTGGCCACACGTGGTAGACGGCTGGGGTTCGCAGAGCTGTTAGCTGCAGCTTATGTCGGAAGAGATCCTGCATCCTATGCAGAGGCCATGCGGTCTGTGGATGCAGGTGAGTGGACAATGGCGTGTCAGTATGAGATGGATGCGCTCGCCAAGAATGGCACATGGGAGTTAGTAGATCTCCCGCCTAATCGCAAGGCAGTAAAATCCAAATGGGTCTTCAAGCTCAAAGCGGATGGCCGCTACAGAGCTCGCTTGGTGGCTAAGGGGTTTACGCAAATCCCTGGCATAGATTTTGATGAAACCTTCTCTCCCGTCGCACGATTCGAGTCGCTGAGATTACTTCTGGCGTTGGCCGCGCTGGAGGACTGGCACATCCATCAGATGGATGTCAAGTCTGCGTTCCTCAATGGCGTGCTTGACGAGGAGATTTACATGGAGCAACCACAAGGGTTCATCACCACTGGTGCAGAAACGAAGGTGTGTCGCCTAGTCAAGGCGATATATGGTCTCAAACAAGCCTCCCGTGCATGGAACTTGCAATTCCATGGAGTGCTACTTGCACTCGGCTTTAAACGGACGTTTGCCGATGCCGGCGTATATGTGTTGCCTCAACGAGAGGGGGATGGACCACTCTTCGTTATCGTTTACGTTGACGACATCACTATTCTGGGTGCTTCTCTGGAGAGAATCAAGCGTCTTAAGTCAGATCTTTCTGAGCGCTATGAGATGACAGATCTCGGGGAGATAGAGTCATATCTTGGTATGCGCATTGTGCGCGACCGCTCCCTTAGACGCATCGAAATAGACCAGTCTGGCTATGTCAAGGATGTCCTTGAACGCTTCGGCATGACTGATGCCACTCCACACTCCACACCCTTGCCCGCTGGTGCTGACGAGCACCTTCATAAATACACGGGTCAGGCTACTACCTCTGACATTACGCACTACCAGTCACTCATTGGTAGTCTGCTGTACGTCCAGATTGGTACTAGACCGGACATTTCCTTCGCTGTGTCACATCTGGCGCAGTATGCAGCGAATCCTTCCCCCCAACATCTGCGGCTTGCGCAATATGTCCTGGCTCACCTAGTAGGCACTGTGGATATGCGGATAGTCTATGATGGCGCCAGTGGAGACGGCCTTGTTGGCTACTCTGATTCTTCCCTGGGTGACCAGGTTGACGACAGACACTCCACTTCGGGTTATGTGTTCCTTTTAGCCAATGGTGCAATAAGCTGGTCTTCGCGAAAGCAAAAGACAGTGGCCCAAAACACTACAGAGGCGGAATACATGGCCATGACCGATGCGGCCAACCAAGCCGCTTGGTATCAGAGCTTCCTCTTGGAACTCGGGTACGAGGTCGACGACCCCATCCCACTACATGGTGACAATAAGGGTGCCATTGATTTGGCCTTAAACCCTGTCACTGGGAGGTGATCGAAGCACATTGCCATTAGGCATCATGTCATTAGGGAGTACATCGAAAAGAGGACCATCACTCTTATTAGAACCCCTACCCTGGAAATGGTTGCAGACGGCTTTACCAAGTCGCTCGCACGCACCCTGCTCCAACAACACAATGTTGACATGGGCTTGTGCTAATCCTAGATTGCTGATCACGGGGAGATGTTGATAAGTGACCCGCGCGCACTTAGCGGCTCGCATGGACACGCAGATAACGGACTGCTTTAGATTAGATATACAGGACATGTAGATTAGATCATTATGATCATTACAATCTCGGACTTATTGTATTCTCTTATCTATGACATCACTGTACAATGACATCATGGACTCCTCTGGACTCCTATTGTATTTCGTCCTTGTACTCATTCCTTTGTTCTATCCTTATTGTGATGTCACTGTGATATCATAGTCTAGCCTTCTATTGTTCTTTGCACTTTTGTTCTCCTTCTGCACAGTCCTTTGTGTCCTTATGTAGAACAAACGCTCCTTGTATTCTGTGACCCTATGTTACATGTATTGTATTAGTGTCACCCCTCTGTACAGTATAAGTAGAGTACCATGTACGCTCTGGCACCACACCAGTTCCTCATCTGTTGTGTGCCAGGTATGTCTCCTTCTCTGTAATAACACCAGTTCCTCATCTGTTGTGTGCCAGACCACCATCTGCTTCACTTGCTAGATCTTACTCTGTTGCTGCTTCCAGCCACCCTTGATATCTCACCACAGTCCCCTTGTCACTGTGAGTATCATCTCTTCATGTGCGCTGTTCATCACAGGTTGCAGCTGCAGTGTTGCATTAGGCCCGTCCTAACGATGCTCGACTTGAGCGGGGACAGAGTGGCGAGATGTACAAGGGGCGACTTAGCGAATATAGGTACACGACCTCAGGAGGAACGTGACCGCTACTAGCACTGGGGCAAAGTCCACCAGGCGTACGTGTCTTCGGGCGATCTGCCGGATTAGGGCCAGACGCGATAACAGGCAGAGAGCGAGCACAAGGCAAACGAGAATAGAGGGAGTCAGGTTCAGATAAGGATTCAAGAAGACCAAGCTAAGGAGCTCGGTCTTCGCACTACCCACTAGATATACAGTTGACGAGGAGCTTTGAAGCTCCTCCGGAATGTGAGGTACCCAGTAGCCATAATAGCTTGAACCCTACTACGTAGTGATTGAAAGTCCGGTCCGGTCCGGTTTTTTTGCCTAATTTGGAAAGACCGGGACCGCAACCGATAGATCGGTTCATCCCTTTTCCCAGAACCGGACTGGACCGATGAAAAGACCGGTTCTTGCAGTCTGAACCGGCTCATCCTGAGCCGGTTCACAACCGGTCACAACCTCTATGGACCGACTGCAACCGCAGTCATAACAATGCAATTTATATTCTTATAATACTAGTACTACTACAATACTATCTAGCTAATACAATTGTCGCTGTTGTGGTCACCGTTGCAGTCGTCGCCGTCGTCGTTGCAGTCGTTGACTCGTCGTCGCTGTCGTTGCACTCGTCGACTTGTCGTCGTCGTCGTCGTCGTCGTCGCAGTCGTCGACTCGTCGTCGCCGTCGTTGCAGTTGTCGACTCGTCGCCGTCGTTGCAGTTGTCGACTCGTCGTCGTCGTTGCAGTCGTCATCGTTGCAGTCGTCGTCGTCGTCGTCGTCGTGATCGGCGATATGGGTAGCGGTCGGTTGGTGAACCGCCGCAGCGTCGCCATCATCGCCGCCGTAGTCGTCGTAGCCGTTGTTATGGCTGTGGTGGTCGTAGCGGTCGGTTGGTGAGCCGCGCAGTGTCGCCATAATCGCTGTAGTTGTCGCCGTAGTAGCCGTGGTCGTCGCCGTAGTCGTCGTAGTTGTCGCCGTAGTTGTCGCCGTAGTCACCGTAGTTGTCGTCATAGTCGTTGTCGCCGTAGTTCAAGTTGTCGCCGTAGTCGATTCGACGCCGTAGTCGTCGCCCTAGTCCCCGTAGTTGTCGCCGTAGTTCAAGTTGTCGCCGTAGTTGTCGCCCTAGTCGATGCCGTAGTCGTCGCCCTAGTCCCCGTAGTTGTCGCCGTAGTCCCTGTAGTTGTCGTCGTAGTTGTTGTCGCCGCAGTTCAAGTTGTCGCCACAGTCGTTGCCGTAGTCGTTGTCCTAGTCGTTGTCCTAGTCGCCGTAGTTGTCGCCGTAGTTGATGCCATAGTCGTCGCCCTAGTCGTCGCCCTAGTCGTCGCCCCAGTTGTCGCCCAAGTCGCCGTGTTGTCGCCGTAGTCGTTGCCCAGCCGTAGTCGTTGCCCTAGTCGCTGTAGTTGTCGTCATAGTCGTGATGGCTGTGGTGGCCGTGGTGGTTGGCGCGGTTGTTGGGTCTTGTCGTCGTCGTCGTTATTGCAGTGATTGTCGACATTGTTGCGGTTGGCGTCGACAGTGTCGGTCGTGTTGGCGTGGCATGCCAGTGGATGCCGGCTTACCGGTTAGGACCGGTCCTAACCGGTCCCGCAGCGGTTTTACCCACATGCCAAATTTGGATGAACCGCAACCGACGGTCCGGTTGCCATCGGTTGCGGTCTGGTCCGGTCCCGGTTTTTTTCCGGTTCATAGGACCGGACTTTCGAACACTACTACTACGACTGTCCTAGGTATGAGTCAAGTCCGCACCGCGCTGATACGCCCAGCTCGCAGCTGGAGGCATAATTAAGTATTTTTTGCATTTTTACGCAGGCCCGCAAGCGTCTAGGCTGCAGCTACACGGCGGCGGGACCGGCCCGCACTGCCGTTCGAGCCATCGTACTATGGACGCGGGAGAACGGCCCGCTCGGCAAACCCGATGGACCCGAAGAACCTGATGCGGCCGAATCAACCCGGAGCTGGTTGTCGGGCTGCAGGCCGACCGCGCGAGCACACGTGAATAATCGACCGAACAACCGAAATCCACGTGATACCCGAGGAGCCAATCCGCGGTCAGGAGACGGCGAAGCGCGAATAACGGCGACGTCCACAGACCGAAATCATGGGTGCGGCAGCAGCGCAAATAGGCACAACAGTGCCTCGGCTTGGCACGCTCGGTGACACCCCCAAAAGGCGTGGACGGCTTGTTGTTGAGGCACGAGTAGCGATGTGCCGGCTACGCACTCGGGCCGAAGCCTAGCGAACCAGCAGAATCACGAGCGCAATTAGGCACAGCGGCGCCCCGCGAAGGCGTCGACCGAAATTGGAAGCGAAAGGCGGATCACACCAAGAAAGGATTGATGGCTCGGCCGGTGAGGTGCAGATTCGGGTGGCGAGCGACAATACTTAAAGGTGCAGATATCATGGTATCCGGCAGTTCACCTGATCCACTCCAGAGTCTACTCATATAGTCATATCATCGTACGCACACCCTACCATTCATATATCTTTCTTTTTGGCACCCGTGTGTGTCTCTCGGCATTTAGTTGTTATTCGCAAGTCCTCGTATTCGTGTTACGTTCTCTACCCAGACTCGGTCCGCTCGGCCCCGTGGCAAAGCGACACCCAACGAAAGTGGACTTCGGCCCTTTTTCGGCTCTATACTCCTCAACTTCCCGAACCCAAACGTCCCGATAACCGGTCGTCTATACGCTTAGCGACGGTTTAGGGTATCATTTCTGGTGGCCAACGTGGGGAAGTTGGAATATAGAAGGTTTGCGCTAACAGTTTAGGAAACCCTGCCGAGACAGCGTCGGCAAAGGAACCTATTAGAAGAATTAATTGCGGCCGGATACGACCCGACCCGACCAATCCCCGGAAGCTTCCCAAGTGTAGAAGACTTAACTCCCCCTAGTAGCCTTGATAGTGAACAAGGCGAACCCTCTCCTAGTCATTCGGGACAAGGAGAAACAGATAGTGAGGAAGAAGTCGATCTCATCCTGTCAAGTATTTCGGCTCCGCAACCAACGCGCCAAGGCGCAACAACAAGGTCAAGAGCGCGACTTTTGGCACGAGAAGCCGAAGCGCTACCGATCGAAGAACAACAAACCGACCTACCGAATACACAAACGCGCACAGCCGACATAACGGCCACAGAAGAGGACACAAATCCACAACCCGGTCCCAGTAATCGGCAAACGCAATCGGCACCCCCACAACAAAATAATCCTACGTCTACACTCCCATTCCCCCCCGTACCATCACGTTCGGCACCAGCACCACCGGCTGCCCCGAGACCACCACCCGCACAAATACACCTACCAGCACACGCCGCAGTAGTAAACGTTAGAAGAATGCCTCTAGCAGACCTACCCCGCAGAGGAGAACGAGGCGTACCCAGTTTTGATGGCGCACAACCGGAAGAACTCGGCCGGTACTTTGCCGAGGTCGAAGCCCTATACGCTAGGTACACAGTCACAACCGACCAAGACAAGAAAACTGGCACGCTCAAATACCTTGCAACGGCGGCAACCGAAAGAGTTTGGAAGACGAGCGATGCGTTAACCGACGCGGCAAAAACCTACGATGAATATAAGGCCGAGATCTACAAGCTGTACCCAGGATCCTCTGATGATATTCATACAATCCTGCATCTAGACATGCTCGTAGGGCAGCGAGCCCGCATCGGCATTGTCTCAGAATTGGAACTTGGAGAATATTACCGACAATTCAAAGTAATCTCCAAGTACCTCATCAGCAAAAACCGCATGTCGCAAGCCGAACAAACCCGAGCGTTTATGCGTGGATTACAGCCGGACATGGAGCAGCAAGTGAAACAAAGGCTACAGCTCAAATTCCCGGATCATAACCAACAAGATCCCTATGATCTAGAAGAGCTGTACGATGCCGCAAGCTACGTGTTGCAAGGAAGAGCGCCGGCAACAATCTCTACCCTTACCCCGTCAAGCGCAGCCGCCTCTCCAGCAACCGAGATTAAAACGGAAATTCAATCGGCACTTGCAACCGCAGTCGCGACCCTAGGTGAAATGTTCAAAAATGCCCTAGAAAACCAAAGCTCGGGCGACAGGACCAGAAGCACAGGGATTACACGCACGGCAGAACCAGCAACTAAATGCAACTTCTGTGGTGTCCCTGGCCACTTCATGCGAGAATGCGAAATAGTAGCCGAATACATGCGACTCGGCAAGTGCAAGCGCAGTGCCGAAGGGAAGATCGTCCTCCCATCTGGAGCAGTCGTCCCTCGCAGCATAACCGGCACCTGGTTACGCGACCGAATCGACGAGTACCACCGGCAGAATCCAGGACAAGTAGCAGCAGCGCAAATGCTACTGGAGATGTCTGGGCCGACGACGGTGGCTGCGCAACCGATCGCCAAGATGGTGCGCTTTGCAGAAGAATGCCCAGAGCCAGGACAGGCGGGAGTTTACGCCTTTAGGAGGGGTTTCGTACCAAGAACCAGCGGAAGACCCAGGGCAAGGTCCGATGGTCCTCCAACGGCTCGCATCCAACAAATCGATGAAGAAGAAGATAACGAACCTTCACCGTATCGCCGAGACCCGCCACCCCACTTGGAAAAAGCCACAACTCAGGCAGCTGAAACCACTCCCAGGGAGCACCCTTTCGCAAAAATCCAAGAAGTAGCCCAAGTTGCGACCAATGCCGACAAAACTGAACCAGGCACTCCGGCCAACGCAATTGGTGAACGTAGGAACGAACGCGCATACATGTCGAATGCGGCAATATACGATGAGAAGACCGCGGGCAAGGTCTATGAGAGAATGATGGATGCCGAAGTAACCGTCACACAGCGCGAGCTACTATCGCTAGCACCGGAGCTCCGAGCACAAGTCAGCGAAGTCACGACCAAGCGACGGATCGCGCGCATTAACGCCCAAGAAAGCACCGAAGAAAGTACCGAACGCAAGATGAACCGACTGACAGAGTCACATATGCCAGCAGCATTCTCGGCTGCAAGGCGTGCCCCTCCGGCCAACGCG
The DNA here is from genome assembly GCA_021525775.1 of Lactarius deliciosus. Classification (NCBI taxonomy): domain Eukaryota; kingdom Fungi; phylum Basidiomycota; class Agaricomycetes; order Russulales; family Russulaceae; genus Lactarius; species Lactarius deliciosus. The sequence goes on along the minus strand of JAKELK010000354.1, from coordinate 19,776 downwards.
ACTATAATAGCCGACCCGTACGAAGCACTACTCAAGGCGCGCCCAATGGAAGGAGATGGCACGCAGGAGGCGATCGAAGTGGCGACAGAATCAAACGCCCTTCGCGCAATATTACCAGTGGTCGACGGCTCCGAGAAAGTAGAAGCCATCTTGGATCCCGGCTGCCAGATCGTAGCAATGTCAGAAGAAGTATGCAACGCGCTAGCAATCCCATATGACCCAAGCATTCGCCTCAATATGATTTCGGCGAACGGCGGCGTAGACCAATCGCTTGGGCTAGCGCGCAACGTACCCTTCCATGTCGGAGAAATCACGCTCTACTTGCAGGTCCATATCCTACGTTCACCCGCCTACGACATACTGCTAGGGCGACCCTTCGACATACTGACCCAATCAGTGGTTCGCAATTATCGGAACGAGGACCAGACCATAACCATCCTCGACCCTAACACCGGCAAGACGGCCACAGTTCCAACAGTCCCACGCGGTAGTAACCGATTTGCCGAAAGGCGCAAGGCGCAGACAAACGGCCAAGGCCAACCGCAAGTACCGGATTTTTGAGTATCGATGATTTGGTGTCAAGCCAAGGAGAGCTCGCGATATCGTTAACTTTTGATTCAGCTAAACAAGAAGCTACAGTTGAAGCTTGTGCGCCGCTATCGGCCAATACCACGCAACTCGACCTAGCGGCCGCGTATATTTCTCTTTGTGACTCGGAATCCCCCCACATTAATACTTATTTTAACTCGGAACTTTCTTCGGCTGATGCCAACCACCAAGTAATAGAACAAGGCGGCAAGAGCATCGCTTTTGCCGACGCGAAGGCGCCGGTCGCCATATTTTCGGGCAAGAAATACAAGCCGGTAGCACTCAAGATACGGCCGATTGAAACCGAACTCCCCAGCCGATTCCGTATTATTCGCGAAATAACCGGCAATCCCTTACAAGATCTACCGACACTGCCGACTAGGCCCGAAGAGTTCAGGCCGAACGGCCGGTATACCAGCGAGCGTCAAGAACAATTTGACCGCGTCCATGGCGGCGATTTCCTCTTACCAGAGGAACGCAAGCTGGTCCACCAATTCATGTGCATACAGAACCAAGCATTCGCGTGGGTGGACACAGAACACGGACACTTCCACGAAGACTTCTTCCCGCCGATAGAAATCCCTACCATCCCGCACAAGCCATGGGCGCAAAGAAACATACCGATCCCACCTGGAATCTACGACGAGGTCTGTCGAATTATTAAGAGCAAGATCGACGCCGGAGTCTACGAGCTGTCAAACTCGTCATACCGCTCGCGCTGGTTCTGCGTCGTAAAGAAGGATGGAAAATCATTGCGCCTAGTCCACAGCCTCGAGCCGCTCAACAAAGTAACAATCAAGCATGCCGGTGTCACCCCCTTTACAGATCAAATTGGGGAACACTTTGCGGGCAGGGCATGCGGCGGAATGTTGGACCTCTATGTCGGCTATGACGAGCGAGGCCTATCACCCGAGTCGCGCGACCTAACCACCTTCCAATCGCCGTTTGGGGCGCTTCGCTTAGTGACCCTACCTATGGGGTGGACGAACTCGGTCCCGATATTCCACGACGACGTCACTTATATCTTGCAGCCAGAGATTCCCGATATCACTGTACCCTATATCGACGATGTACCAATTCGCGGACCCGCAGGACGATACACACAGGCCGACGGGACCGACGAACGCATACCAGAAAATCCCGGCATTCGCCGGTTCGTCTGGGAACACTTCCAAGGCCTCAATCGAGTAGTACAGAGGGTCAAGTACTGTGGTGGCACCTTTAGCAGACTCAAGTCAATACTCTGTGCAGAAGAAATAACTGCTGTCGGCCACAGATGCACCCCGAGCGGCAGGCTACCGGAACCGGCGCGAGTTAACAAGATCGTTAACTGGGGACCCTGCAAAGACTTGTCAGAAGTTCGCGCGTTCCTCGGCACAGTAGGAGTCTGCAGGATCTTCATACAGAACTTTGCGAAGCGGGCTAATGCACTCATCAACCTTACCCGCAAGGGCATCCCGTTTGAATTCGGCCTGGCACAAATAGCGGCCCAAGAAGACCTCAAACAAGCCCTTTTGAATTCTCTGGTGCTCCGGCCAATCGACTACCAATCTGATTCGCCAGTAATCCTAGCAGTGGATACCTCGCCAATCGCAGTAGGGTTCTATCTTTGCCAAGCCGATGCAGAAATGCTGAAGAAGCGGTACTACGCGCGCTTTGGTTCGCTTCCGCTTAACGACCGAGAACGCCGATTCTCCCAGCCGAAACTAGAGCTCTATGGCCTTTACAGGGCTCTACGCGCATACAAGATCTACTTGGTCGGTGTCCGTAACTTAATAGTGGAGGTCGATGCCAGATACATCAAGGACATGCTCAACAACCCAGACCTTGCCCCTTCGGCCAGCGTCAATTGCTGGATAGTCTCAATCTTAACTTTTCATTTTGATCTACACCACGTCCCCGGCAAGCACCATGGCCCAGATGGACTGTCGCGTCGGCCGGTACAGCCGGATGACAACATAGAAGACGAGGATGAAAACGAAGCGGAGGACTTTGACGACTGGATCGACAACCTATACGGCTTTGTGCACATGATCAATAGCCCGATCATAGCGCCGAAGACAGACCAGCTCATGTACGCAATTGCGGACGCGAAAGTGCCGGAGCGCCACCCCTACGAAATGGCCGACACATTCCCTTACGAACCAAACTACGACCTAATACCACGGACGACGGTGGCAACACAGGCCGACGAAAGGCTAGCGGCCGCGCACGATTGGCTAACCGCCTTGGAGCGACCGGGCGGCCTGAGCGAACAAGAATACACGACGCTCGTACGATTCGTGGCAAGGTTCTTTGTCGACAAAGGATTGCTCTGGAAGCGAAACTCAAAGGGCGCCCACCAACGAGTGTTGTACCGGCATCAACGCATCGAAGCGATACACGCCGCGCACGACGACACGGGTCACCGCGGCTTTTATGCGACGCGAGCGCTGCTATTTGAACGATACTGGTGGCCGTTCATGGGCAATGACATTGCCTGGTACGTGCGCACCTGCCACATCTGTCAAACCCGGCAGACCCAGCAAGTGTTAATACCACCCGTGGTCGCTACCCCTGCACCCCTATTTGCGAAGATGTACATGGACACAATGCACCTGCCACGCTCAGGCGGCTATTCATTTATAGTGCAGGGTCGCTGCTCTCTAACGGGCTACCCAGAATTTCGGATGCTTAAGAAAGAAACGGCACAAGCGATCGGCGACTGGATCTTTCAAGACGTGCTGTGCCGATGGGGAACCCTGACAGAGATAGTATCCGACAATGGCAAGCCCTTCGTGGCAGCACTCGGCCACCTGGAACGCAAATACCACGTCAAGCACATCAGGATCAGCGGCTATAACTCGCGCGCCAACAGCATAGTGGAGCGGTCACACTTCGATGTGCGACAGGCGTTATTCAAGGCAGCCGACGGCGAGCAGAGCCGATGGTCTCAAGCAACATACTCGGTCTTTTGGTCGGAGCGGGTCACTCCGCGGAAACGCCTCGGCTGCTCGCCATTCTTTGCAGCGACGGGAGTTCAACCCCTATTACCGTTCGACATCGTAGAGGCCAACTATCTGCTACCACCACCAAACTCCATATTGGCAACGACCGACCTCATTGCACGCCGCGCGATAGCGTTACAGAAGCGGACAGATGACTTGGCACGACTCAAGGAGAAGGTACACGACCACCGCAACCGAGCAGCACTGAAGTTCGAAAAAGACCACGCGGCGACCATCCGCAACTTCGACTTTAAAGCCGGCGCCTTGGTACTAATCCGTAACACCACGATCGAGAAAGCGCTGAATCGCAAGATGCGGCCGCGCTACTTCGGCCCGCTGGTCGTAGTATCAAGAAACAAGGGAGGGGCCTACATTGCGTGCGAGCTCGACGGCACACTATTGCACAGCCCTATAGCCGCGTTCCGGGTGGTCCCGTATTTCGCCCGAGAAAACATTGATGTACCGGACTTGGAGCAACATCTCGACGTATCGGTCGGCCGGTTGCGCGAACTAGAAGCAGGAAACGAAACGGACCCGGAATCATTACAGAGACAACAAAGCGATGACGACGAAGAAATACCCGAACCAGACGAAGACGATTAAAGCCATGTGAACAACGGATATTGGAGAAGAAACCCCGGTTTGCGGACGTGGCAGCTTACTACTATTTAGCTTGCTAGTTATACGTTCGCTCCTTTAGTTACAATTTAAATTCTAGCGCAGTGATGATATGCGAAGCGGCCATCGCAGAATTAGCGTCTAAGCATGCGCAAGCATTGCGATAGTACACTCTAGGCCGACTTTCACATAATCTGAGCGCACCGTTTATCTTGCGACTCGGCACTTCTCTAGGACTCAGCTAAATTCACTACCACTATTATAGTCCGAAAGACAACACAAGATTGCAAAAGTACAGCGAAGTCGGCTACGATGGCCGCACAGCGAAGTCGGCTACGATGGCCGCACAGCGAAGTCGGCTACGATGGCCGCACAGCGAAGTCGGCTACGATGGCCGCACAGCGAAGTCGGTCACGATGGCCGCACAGCGAAGTCGGCTACGATGGCCGCACAGCGAAGTCGGTCACGATGGCCGCACAGCGAAGTCGGCTACGATGGCCGCACAGCGAAGTCGGCTACGATGGCCGCACAGCGAAGTCGGCTACGATGGCCGCACAGCGAAGTCGGCCACGATGGCCGCACAGCGAAGTCAGAAGTCGCGAGGACCGCAATGCGAACACGACCAGAACAGAAACATATCATTCACGGCAAAGTCGACGTGGGCCTACAAAAAACTTTGGGTATAGCCACGACCAACCAAACGCGCCTACAACCAATCTCAGGTATATTCGCACAGGTATGGGCCAGTACTGCTCACTCGCCCGGGAGAACTACACGACAAAATTTCACTGGGCCTCGCAAATATCGTCCTCGGCGTCAGAAAAGTAATTATCTTCGCAGGTGGAGCACGAGCGCTGCACTACAGGACACGCTCAAGTTACGATGGAGCAACAGAGAAAGCAACGAACGTACCGGGATGAGGCGCGGCCCCAACTCTAGGCTTCTTTTCAAGCGGTTCCCGATTAGAGACCACCACCAGGCGCTCGGCCCGCAACTTGGAGATCAACCAATGATACTCCTCACGAGAAACCTTGTTGGCGGACCGAAGGTCTTCGAACTCGAGGGCGGCACGATCATAAATATCGGGGACTTGCTCGCGAATCAACGATCCCGCCAGGCACTGTTCGAGAGCAGCGGTCTGCGTGCGGTATAGGACCCCGGTGTACAACAACAACCGGCTTCGAACGTGCTCGGTGATCATTGGAAACTCAAACAACCAATCGACGTTCGCAAAGGGAGCAGCTTCGGTCCTAACAAGAGAGTGAAGGGCATAGGCCTCGGAGCTGACGTCGCCATCATTGGCAATGTCGGCCATCAGACGGAGATAATCCTGGAAGTGAACCATCCTCAGCGCGGAAGAAAAGGAATGGGTACGGCCACTCACCCACGAACCCTGGAACAGGCGTAACCAAGAAGCAATCTGTGGTGCTTGGCGTGGGCAGTGCGCCCAAGTATTGCCAACAAGGAAGAAGCCAGTCAAAGCAGAATCGAACGCGGCCTGCATAGACCCGTCAGGCAAATAGGAAACGGCGTCCGTCGCAGTGTCAGGCAGGGAAGACATGAAGATGGGTTGTCTACGGCGCAACCACACCCTGCGCATGCCTTAAATAGGCCCGGAAGCCACTGCAACAGCCATTCACATGGAAAAGTTTACACCAACTCAGACTACACCAGATCGATAATAGAGCCTTGCAGCCCACGCAGAATTGCAAACTAATAAATCGCGAATCGTCACACAATCTCGCTTCGCTCGACCGGGCGGATACAAGCTACACTACCCAGAATTGGTTAACACAGCCTCGCCCAACGACTCCCGCCTTCTAATTTCAGCCAGAAGGCTGGCGCGACCAAGTCGCTCCTCCTGCCATTGCAGCTCGTCTAATTCGATAACCCCGTCGGCACGCATGTCTCTGAACTCGGCAACGGCTAATATATAGGGATCCCGAAGAGGGGGTATGTTTCGTCCGGAAACGAAATTCGCGATGACGACGGCTTGAGCCCGGCTGAACACGGCAGCGTATCGAATAATCCACGAACGGTGCTCTTCGAATACGCCCGGGAAAAGCAAAAGCCATTCCAGCTCGGCATGAGGCGCGGCGGCCTCTTCGATAATGCTCCTTAACTCGCGAGCTGACTCGGTAAGGCCGGACAGCCCGAGCCGGACAGCCAATTGCTCGGCATGATCCTGGTACCAGTCAGACAACCGACGACGCACAATAAACACGACGTACCAAGGCCTGGTAGAAATCACGAAGAAATCCGGCTACATCTTCAGGACGACTCCGCAAGCCGAACCACCGCTCTGCAAGAACCGCAAGCCGAGTAACAGCGCTCACGTAGGCACGACGATCCGCTTCATCGGGAGCGTCGGCGGCCACAGCATCGTTTGCAAGAACGGGCATCACAAACAGGGAGAGAGGAAACGAGAATTGCCAAAGAACCGAGACCAAGAGGCTTATGTGCGAACCGTGTCAGCGCGGTAGCTAGGGACAGCTAAGATTTTTTTAGCCCGAGCGAAAGGCACGAAGGCTGAAGAAGGCCGAAAAAGCCGAACTCAGGTGATCGCGCTAACACATACTCGAAACAAGGGCGACAAATCTTTGCAATTTAAAAATTCTAGACTATGTACAACTGCACGGACTCGGCCTGGACCGGCCTACGCATAGCCGAAGCTAGCGGCGAAGCCGGTCCAGCTAGACTCGGCGTCACCAGCACCGTTACCGTCATCAGCACCGTCGCCACCGACACTGGCCCCGTCCTCTGCGTCGTCCATAGCCTCAGCATCCCCCGCGCCGTCTGAAAGCGCGTCGACGTCGATTGCCTTCTCCTTACCCTTGGTAGAGGGGGCGCGAGGAGGGCCGCGCGAAGAACTGGTTCGAGCCCGCTTACGGGGTGGTTTGCTAGAAGGCGGCTCCGGCTCGACCAAAGCGCCAAGAAAGTGAGCATACTGCCACTCCGCAAAGGAGAGCTGCACATCCAAAGCCCGGCGAGCGGCGAGGGTACGCGCAATCTCGCCGCGCCAGAACATGACGGTCGCAGCGAGACCGACACCCGAGCTCGGCATTTCCGGCGCGAAGAAGGCAGAAGCCGGGAGGCGAAGACTGCTGGTGGCGGCGGCACCAGAAGGCGCGGCACCAGATGGAACAGCGGCAGCAGGACGACCCCGAGCACGGCCGGTAGCGGCACGTCGGCACTCGCGACCCGCGCTAACGCAATGCGAACACGGGTAAGGCGGCGCCGTACCGACAAAGGGCGCGCACTTGACCTTGCGCTGGATACAACCCAAACACTGGCAAAGGCCTTAGGCAGAAAGACAAGACGGCGATAAACGACGTACCCGAACATAGCCCGGAATCTGGCTCACGTCCATCAAAGGAGCATCACGGCCGCGCTTGATGCCGCGAGGAGGAACGGAATCGGCTGCCGGGGCAGGCTCGGCAGTACGGTGACGGGACTGCGACCCAGAAGCAATGGAAGCGGCAGCGGCTTCGGATGGCGTGGCAGCGAACCCAGACGGCGACGAGGCGGCAGTGGCTGCGCGCACTACGGGAGAATGGAGCGTCTGATTTGAAAACAGCTCCGACAAGGCTACGGCAGGAGACGCGCCCCCGCCAACGGGCGAGGGCTCCATGGACAGCCGAAGCAAGGGGGACGAGACCGCCAAGGACGACGGGAGGCCAAGCCCGGGATCGGCCATAAGGATAGCAGAACGGTGAGCCTCAAACTCTGAGCGAGACATGGTGCCGGCCTCCACCTGCTGCCGGTACTCGGCGAGCCGCGCGTAACCACCGGCGACGTCCAACGGGGCCAGCGGGGCCACGGCGACAGAACGGAACTCCTCCTCCTTTCCAGCGACAAGGTGCGGAGAGTGCTCAAGCCAAGAGGCCGAAGCATGCGGGAGGAGGCGGGCGCGCGCGAGGTTTAAGCAGTCGGTCACCTCTGAGTCGACTGCGACATCAACCTCGGCATCTGCCGCGGCCGAATGGACCATTTCCTACTCGCGCGATCAGTCGCGATCAGCGCGAGATCGAGGTCGATCGGGACTTACCAAGGCCACAGAAAATGTTTGGGCCAACTCGTCGGCCGCCGCGGCATCTCCCACATCCCCTTCGAGCCGAGAGAGAAGACCCAAGAGGCCTTGCTTTGCAAATGCATACTTGCGAGGAATTTGCGAAGACATTAGAAGACAAGAGGTAGCGAAGAAAAAGATACCGCTCAAATCAACCATGAGCAGCGACCGAGACGTGGCGGACTTGCGGACTTTCATTTCGCCACCGGTATTTCCCACGAGCCGCAGACCTCGATGGCTACCTACGCGGCGCCTCCCCAGCTGACTGAGGACAGTCAGAAGCTCAGTTGGGAGGGGAAATGATACGCCCAGCTCGCAGCTGGAGGCATAATTAAGTATTTTTTGCATTTTTACGCAGGCCCGCAAGCGTCTAGGCTGCAGCTACACGGCAGCGGGACCGGCCCGCACTGCCGTTCGAGCCATCGTACTATGGACGCGGGAGAACGGCCCGCTCGGCAAACCCGATGGACCCGAAGAACCCGATGCGGCCGAATCAACCCGGAGCTGGTTGTCGGGCTGCAGGCCGACCGCGCGAGCGCACGTGAATAATCGACCGAACAACCGAAATCCACGTGATACCTGAGGAGCCAATCCGCGGTCAGGAGACGGCGAAGCGCGAATAACGGCGATGTCCACAGACCGAAATCATGGGTGCGGCAGCAGCGCAAATAGGCACAACAGTGCCTCGGCTTGGCACGCTCGGTGACACCCCCAAAAGGCGTGGACGGCTTGTTGTTGAGGCACGAGTAGCGATGTGCCGGCTACGCACTCGGGCCGAAGCCTAGCGAACCAGCAGAATCACGAGCGCAATTAGGCACAGCGGCGCCCCGCGAAGGCGTCGACCGAAATTGGAAGCGAAAGGCGGATCACACCAAGAAAGGATTGATGGCTCGGCCGGTGAGGTGCAGATTCGGGTGGCGAGCGACAATACTTAAAGGTGCAGATATCATGGTATCCGGCAGTTCACCTGATCCACTCCAGAGTCTACTCATATAGTCATATCATCGTACGCACACCCTACCATTCATATATCTTTCTTTTTGGCACCCGTGTGTGTCTCTCGGCATTTAGTTGTTATTCGCAAGTCCTCGTATTCGTGTTACGTTCTCTACCCAGACTCGGTCCGCTCGGCCCCGTGGCAAAGCGACACCCAACGAAAGTGGACTTCGGCCCTTTTTCGGCTCTATACTCCTCGACTTCCCGAACCCAAACGTCCTGATAACCGGTCGTCTATACGCTTAGCAACGGTTTAGGGTATCAGCGCGACATGTGATAACTACAACAAGCTGACTGAGACGACTGTCCCTGACTAATACTAGGGTAGTCAGAACCCCGTGAGACTGTAGTCCGTACCGATGAGTCCGATCGCAACATCACCCCCCTTTTCAGGTGCGACGCCCCGACGCTCCAAAGCCCTCCTCCTCGTAGCGGACTCGCGTACGCTGTGGCTGCTGGGCGCTCCTCCTGCCCCTACGGGTCTTCTTCTTCGTCAGCTCGTAGTCCACCATGGTGCCCGCCTCATCCTCGATACGCTCCAACGCGTTGGCCATCTCCAGCCGGCGCCGACTACCCGCCACCTTACCTTGGACCTCCCCGAGGGCGGCGATGAGGTCGTCGATGCGCTGGTTGAGGCGCTGCTGCTCCCGGTCGGCGAGGCGGTAGCGATGGACCTCCGCCAAAAGGGAGAGGTCATGAAGGGAGTCGAGGCAGCGGTCGACGCGCGCCCGGTCTTCGAAGGCCTCTGTGAAGAGGACCATGTCCGCGGCGGGGTACATGGGTTTGCCGCCATACATGTAGTGGGGGGCGGCATAGAGGGGGCGAGCGTAGACCTTGTCCGACTCGTCGATGATGCCCACCACCAGAGGGTCCGGCCCCATGATTACCTGGTGGTATCGGGCCTCGCGCTCAACCCCGTCGGGGGAGACGATGCGAAAGGGGAGATAGTCCGCGCCAGTGTTGGCCTTGAAGCCACTGGGGACTCGTGTGTTGATGATAGCAAGGGGCTGATGGGTGGGACCTCCTAACACCCCGAGGTCCCGCTTGTACATGGGGGATCCGTCGGTGTTGAGCGAGTAGGGGGTCTCGCGTGGGTCATCAGTGTCTGTGGTGGAGGCAATGAGGGGATGCGTAGCTGGGTAGTCGTTGGGAGCGTCCTCGTCCAGACCCCAGTCTGCTGTATCAGGCGCCGATGCCTCAGCTGTGCCCTCCGCAGCTGCTTGTCCCTCCACTCCTTCACCACCTCCTTCCATGGCCGCACGGGCCCGAACTCGGTGTGGTACTTGGACAGGTTCACCGTCACCGTGTCCGTAAGGACGTGAAACGAGGCTACCTGCGGCCTGGCCCTCGAGTAGGGCACGCTCTTCTTCTTCTGTGACCGCCTCGTAGGCAAGAGGCTGCGCACCGGGGGAGTCGGTGTCTCCTCCGACGGTGGGGTCTGGGAAGGCTCGGAGGACGGTGAGGGCGTCCTCGCGGGTGGCGGGCCCATGGGCGGTGGATAGGGCCTTGGTGACGGTGTCAATGGTGGACTGCGACGGGAGAGAGCAGGAAGACATGGTGCGAAGGTAGACAGGATGGGAATAGGTAGCAGGGGTTGCTGAGGGACTTAGCTCGTAGTGGGCTCTTCTTATATGTGTCTCCCTGGCGGGGTTCAATGCTTTGAAGTCCCGGACAGCCTGGTCGGCGAACACTTCGCTCCGGTCGACCCACTGATTCTCCGAGTCGGGGTACCCTTTCCATTTCACGAGGTACTGCAGTTTCCGCGTTCTTCCGAATCTTTGTGAGTCTAGAATCTTCTCGACCTCATACTCCTCTTCGCCTTCTACCAGATCTGGTGGTGGGCGCTGGTAGTTAGGCCCATGTGTTGCGGTCTCGTGGTATCTGGTGAGAAGATCGGTGTGGAACACCGGGTGGATACTCCACTGTGTGGGAAGTTCGAGGCGATAGTTGACAGAGGACATCACCTGTGCGACCCTAAAGGGGCCATGTCTTTTGGGCGCAAGCTTGGTGGTTGGCTGGTTGGTGCGCAGGTGGCGTCCTTCCAGCCACACGAGGTCCCCTTCTTTGTACTTGGGCGTGTCTTTGTGCTTGACCCATGACTTCTGTGCCTTGATGAGAAGGGCCTTGGCCTGTGCTCTGGCCTCTTGGAACTGGTCGATTCTCAGCGCCACTTGGGGTATGGGCGATGGCCTATCAATCCAATCAACGCGCGGGTTGTACCCCATTAGGAGGTAGAAAGGGGACTTCCTAGTGGTCTCATGGGGCCAGTTGTTGTGCATGAATTCCGCTATAGGGAGATAAGTCGCCCAGTTGTCTTGCCTCTCATTGGTCCAGAAGCGGAGATACTGCTCAAGCCACTGGTTAGTCCGTTCTGACTGTCCGTCTGTTCGGGGGTGATAGGCGGTGGAGACGTTCTGCGAAATCCCTAGGATCTTGCATAGTTCTCGCGTGAATTTGGATGCGAAGCGTGGGTCTCTGTCACTGATAACTTTGGAGGGGAGTCCGAATCGTAGGAAGACATGCTTAGCGTATAGAGCAGCGGTCCCTTCCGCGGTGATCTCCTCTTGACAGGGGATGAAGACGGCCGCCTTAGTGCAGTCATGATCCGTGATGGTGAGGATTGAATCGAATCCCTGCGACTGGGGTAACTTGGTGATGAAGTCGAGAGCGATCGTTTCAAAGGGGAGTGCTTCAGGGTTTGGATAGATCGGGGACAGTGGTGCTCGGGTTGGTCGGTTGTTGGCCTTGTGCCTCTGACACTCGGCGCATCCTCTGACGTAGTCTAACACGTCCTGGGCGAGGTTTGGCCACCAGTAGGAGCGTCCCACTAATTGCGAGGTTTTGTTGATACCTGGGTGTCCGTAAACCGGTGGTGTGTGGTGCGCAGAGATGATACTTCTCTTGTCATATAGTCCGCCAGTCACCACTCGTCTTCCGTCTTTGTACCAGGTGCCTTCGATCTTCTTCAGCCGGTGTGCGTCTATCCACGGGCGAAGGTAACCCTCGTCTTGATAGTATGTTGCGTCTGGTCGCTCCATCTCTCCGGGTTCTATCGTCAGGGTGTTTGGCATGACAGCCTCAACTTGTGTGGCTCGCACGAAGAGCGCGTCGGGGAGGACCACTACGTCCTTGTTGTCGTTACCCCCCTTGGTCGTAGTCCGGTCTTCGGGAGAGTGCGTCTGCTCTTCCGTTGGCTGTGCCTTTGATGTGGTGAATCTCAAAGTCGTATTCGGATAGTTCTAGTACTTCCCTTGCGATGTGTCTGCTTATCCTTTGTGGCGACCTCCAGTATTGCAGGTTGAGGTGGTCGGAGAATACCTTGGTTTTGTGTGGAGAGCCTGCGAGTAGGGGTCTCCAGTGGCGGAAGGCTTTGACGATGGCTAGTAGTTCTAGGTCATAGATGTCGTAGTTGCGTTCTGCTTCATTGAGCGTCGTGGAGTAATAGCCTATGGGGTGTCGTTTACCGTCCTCTTTGCGTTGTAGGAGTACGGCACCCACCGCGAAGCCTGATGCGTCCACCTCCATCTCAAATTGTTCCGTGAGGTCCGGGTGTGCCAGCACTGGTTCGCTTGTGACCAGGGTCTTGAGCTTCGTAAAGGCGTCTTCTTCTGCTTGTCCCCACTGCCACTCTGTGTCTTTCCGTGTTAGTCGGTTCAGCGGTCGTGCGTATGTGGCGAATCCCCTGATGAAGAGGCGGTAAAAGTTGCAGAACCCAAGAAAAGAGCGGACCTGTTTGACCGTGGTTGGTGTTGGCCAGTTGCGAATGCCGGCGACTTTAACAGGGTCCATGCGTGTCACCCCCTTTTCAAGGATTACCCCCAGGTAATCGATTGCCGGCGCATGGAAGACGCATTTCTCTGGCTTGAAGTACAAGTCATTGTCCTTTGCGATCTGGAGTATGTCACGTACGGCTGCGATGTGGCCCGCTCGGCCGTTTCGGGATGCGATGCCGATGTCATCCATGTAGACGCGAATGGTGGTGCCCAGCAGCTCGTGTTTGTTGATGGTGGGGCCACAGAGGGAGTCCATCATGTCCTGGAAGGTGGCCGGCGAGTTGGTGAGGCCAAAGTACATGACGAGTGGTTCGAAGAACCCGTGGCGCGTTTTGAAGGCGGCTTTCTCTTCGTCACCTTGCTTGATGCGGACGTTGTTATATCCCCAGCGGACGTCGAGTTTAGTGTAGATGTCCGCGTTTCCCAAGTCTGTGATGAGCTCCTGTATGAGCGGTAGGGGGTACTGATTGCGAACGGTGAACGAGTTGATCTTTCGGTAGTCTTGGACTGGTCGCAGCTTCCCATCCTTCTTCTTGACGAAGAAGAAGGACGACGCGTAAGGGGATTTCGATGGTCGGATGTACCCCTTCTCCAGTTGCTCGTCAAGGAATTTGCGGAGGGCGATGTCTTCGTCGCGTGACATAGGGTAGATTTTGCAGTCGATGGCGGTTGGGGCGTCCTTTCTGAACTCGATGGCATGGTCCCAAGGTCGCGAGGGTGGGAAGCGATGTGATTCCTCTTCGCTGAACACCTTGGCGAAGTCCGCGTACTCTTCTGGGATCTCTGTTGTGCCGGTGAATTGTTGCGCTTCGATGGCCAGCTCTGTGGCGGTGGTGCGTGCCCTGATTGTCTCCCATTCGTCGTAGAGCTGTTGCACGACGTGACGCTTCTCCTCTTCGTTAAACTCGGTAGGGGCGAACGCGATTGTTACCCCTCGCTTCTCTGGGTGTATGGTTCGGAGGACCACTGGGTAGGCATCTTCTTTGATGACGGCGTGTTGCCAGCTGATCTGTGGTTCGTAGGCAGCCAGCCATGGGTAGCCGAGGACGATGTCCTCGTTCCCTGTATCCGTGAGCAGGAACCTCATTGTTTTGTGGGTTCCCTTGGTCTGTACGTCGAGATCTGCGCAGTGCGTGATCAGTCCTGCCTTGTTCTCGGAGTTATCGATGTTCCATATCTTTTTGGGGGTCTCTAGCTCTTTGAGACCAATCCCCATCCGCTTCGCGAATGCGGGTTTGATGAAGCTGTCTGTGGCTCCCGAGTCCACCAGTGCTTTTACTTCGGCCATGTTGTAACTTGTTCGAACGGAGACTGGAATTCTCAACGATCGGTAGCGTGTGATTATTACAGAGTTACAACGGAGCGCCCTCACCCAGGCCGACGGGTTCAGGCGTTTGGAAAACCCTCTTTTCCCCATAGTTCCTGGAGGACCAGATCCTTTACTTCATCTGGCACTCCAGCTACTCCCTGGAGCCACTCCTGGGCTTGTTGTTGCGGGGTTACCGCTGCACGTGCTTGCACTCTTGGTTCTTGAGTGTAGTAGTCTGTTTCTGACCTCCTACTGTTGCTGCCCTGCGCGTTGTTTCGATGCTGTGGGCAGTCGCGACTAAAGTGTCCCTTCTGGTTACAGGTGTAGCAGATTACTTCCCTTGCGTCTCGGGGTGGCCCCCTTCCTCTGCCTCGCCCCCTTGGTCCCCCTCTGGGCGGATAGGGTGGTCGTTGTCGATCGAGTATAAACTCTGCTCCGGCGAGTCTTCCCTGTACGTCTTCTGCTTCCGCACCTCGTGCCCGTGTTCTATCTGCGGAGGTGTCCATTGCGTTGGGGTTTTGGTGATGGGGGAGGTTCCTTGGCGTCCACCCGCTCTGGGGGTTCCCCCATGGGCTAGGGCGTGGAGCAGCTCTCGGAGTGGGTGTTTTTAACGAATTAAGACGTGCCTGCAGGTGCATGTACTGCTGTTGTTTCTTCATCGCCGCTTGCTTCCATGCTTCGAATGTGGTGGGTTCGTACTGTTCGTAGACCTTGGCGAATAGCGCCCTCGGCAGTCCTGCCGTGAATAGGTCCAACGTTTGAGGGGCATCGAGGTTGTAGTCAGCTTGTCGGGCTAGGCGTTTGAAGGTAGCCACGTAGCTGTCAATGTCTCCGTCCTTCATGTGGACGCCCTTGCGCAGCTCCGCTTGCGCCTGTTCTTTCTCCATAGTGTTGGTGAACCGCCTAGTGAAGGCGCGAAGGGTCTCTTCCCAGAGGCGTCGAGTGTGTTCAGGGAATCCAGCCTCCGTCTGGCGCATCAGCCAGTCAGTCATGTACATCACCCATTCGTTAACTGTCTCCCCCTGGATGTAGCCGAGGAAGAGGAGTGATCGGCGGTAGTAGTTGCGCATGATGTCGCTCGTACTGTTGACTCCTTGATAGAGGTTCCACTGTGCTCTGAACTGCAGGGCCTTGGTGCGGTCTCCATTGAAGACCATGGGCGGGTTGCCCTGGAGTCTATCTGACGATCGAGGTGGGTTACCTATGGGAGCCATTCCTGGGAACCCGCCTCCTCTGGGTGGTCCTCCTCCGCCTCCGTGTCCTCCGTCTCCTCCGTGCGGGTGGCCTCCGCCTGGGCCTCTTCTAGGTGGTCCTCCTCCTTCGGGAGGGTCTGGTTCGTCAGGTCCAATGGCCCTCATGAGAGCCGCGTCGTCTGCGGTCATCCGATGTCCTGTGCCAGGGTCGATGGGGAGTAGGTCTTCTGGGACTCCGTCTTGCGGTAGTTGTACCGGGTCCACTTGGAGTGCGTATGTTGGTTCTAACTGGGTGGTTGTCATCTCGTCTGGTGGGTGAACGATGATCTGCTCAGCTTGGGGCGCTTCGTTAAGCGTAATCCCTCCTGCTAGGTTTGCTAGCTCTTCTTCTTCTTCTGCGTTCACCTGGGAGAGGTGATCTTCTTCTGACTCTTCGCTGCTTCAGTCTGATCCGGAGCCCTCTTCTTCTGTGGTGCTTGTGGTAACTGCACCGTCGATGGGTCCCACTCTTGCTTGGGGAACTACTTCGCTTTCTAGGATATCGCACCGATATTCTCGTGTGGTTGGTCTGACCACTGTTCGTACTCCTGCGTCGTTTGTTGCGAGTATACACCAACAAGTATGTTCGAAGTTGAACTCAACTGGGTAGAACCGACTTGGTCGATTAGGGAAGTCAACGAAGTATCCGGTTTCTTCCCTGTGTGTCCTCCACCTGGCAGCCCGTAGATAGCGTGTGGGGACGTTCCGTTCTCCTCTGCTGGGGATGGTGTACGATTGGACTTGATTCCAGTCCCACCGATCTCTTGTTGTGGACGCCACTGTGTCGTTGGCGAGGGTAGCTTGGTCTTAATGTTGCGTTAGGCCCGTCCTAACGATGCTCGACTTGAGCGGGGACAGAGTGGCGAGATGTACAAGGGGCGACTTAGCGAATATAGGTACACGACCTCAGGAGGAACGTGACCGCTACTAGCACTGGGGCAAAGTCCACCAGGCGTACGTGTCTTCGGGCGATCTGCCGGATTAGGGCCAGACGCGATAACAGGCAGAGAGCGAGCACAAGGCAAACGAGAATAGAGGGAGTCAGGTTCAGATAAGGATTCAAGAAGACCAAGCTAAGGAGCTCGGTCTTCGCACTACCCACTAGATATACAGTTGACGAGGAGCTTTGAAGCTCCTCCGGAATGTGAGGTACCCAGTAGCCATAATAGCTCGAACCCTACTACGACTGTCCTAGGTATGAGTCAAGTCCGCACCGCGCGACATGTGATAACTACAACAAGCTGACTGAGACGACTGTCCCTGACTAATACTAGGGTAGTCAGAACCCCGTGAGACTGTAGTCCATACCGATGAGTCCGATCGCAACATGCAGCTAGGGATCAACCATCGCTGTTGGTGCCCATCTTTGAAGTTGTTGTCGTGGTGGTTGTGAACCATGGTGGCTGTGGGTGGCCGTGGTTAGCGTGGATGCCGACTTGTGGCTGTGGTCATGGTTGTTGTGTTTGTCATTGTGGTCATGTCGTGGTTGTCACCAATGTTGTCGCTGCTACCATAGACATCACCGTCGTGACCATAATTGTCACATTGTACCTATATAAACAAAGTAGAGAGAAAGTACTATAATGCTCATGCAATATGCAAAGGTGAGCTCTTCGGTGAAGGATTCAGTGAGCGGCTCAGCCACCACAGGGGCCGCGGTGGTGTCTCCGGTGGTGTCTCCGGCGGCTGCAGCAGACTTAGGGGGGACTGCAAATCCAGGTTCATGAGCGTGAGCATGGGCACCATGTCATCCGCATCCAACAGCAGGCCCATCTCCGATACACCCAACTCCTCTTGCGCGTGGCTGCGATGGCTACCACTATTCACGCCAGCGGTTCCCACGACCTCGTCGACGATGCTGCCAAGATCGATGGCGTGGGACGGTGACATGAGCAGGTCCATGAGCTGTGACACGGCGGACAGGGGCAGCCACTGGCACATGCTTTCCTGGAAGATCAAGCTGGACTCAGACGTGTGCGGGTGGAACAGATGCGGCGGGGACGACGGGATGGGCAAGCCCGTGCACACATGTGGTATATCCGACTCGTGTGAATACACATACGCATATGGGAAGGACGGCGGGTTGATGCTGCTGCTGCTGCCGCTCGGGTGCCACGAGATGCGTGTCGCATAGTCGTTGCTGTTGTCGGTGTAGTCACAATCTAGAAGTGGATCGCATTCCCAGAGGACACTTGCAGGGCGGCTTCACGGAATGCCTCGGACAATGTTGGCTGAGGGAAGGGCAAGTCCTGGTCAGGACAGGATGAAGAAGCGAGAAAGGAGCAACATACGTGTGCATGTGTCATGCGTGCGATGTCCTCGGCACTCGCACCGTATTTGAGCACAAGGACACCCTCTGCAATCATCTTGCCAGCATTAGGACCTATATCCATGAAACTCAGCAACTCGGTCCCAAATGTGGAAAACAGCACATGTACCAATGATGTGCACCCTGAGGATGCAGTCCATCTCCACCTCAACAAGGAACTTTACCTGGCCCTCGGTGTCCAGGTTCGTCTTGGCCCGCGAGTTCACAAGGAACGGGAACCGGCCAACCTTGTACTTTACACAGCTGTCATTGTCGTTGTTGTGTTGCCCTATCATTGTTGTCGTTAGTGCCGCTGTGCTGGTCGTGTCGTGGGTCAACATTGCCCCACCGTCATGGTTGTGGTCACTTCCAAGTCATCGCCATCGTCATGCGGCTTTTAGGTCCTATGTTAATAAATAAAATTAAGTTAGTAGAAAGTTGTGAATCCAAAAAAAACCATTTAGCATCCTGAGAGCCTGAGCTGCAGCATACTGCAAGAGGGACAAGATGTGGGAACATGCAGCCAGTCTATTGGTGCCCTAGTGGCCATTTGTGAGTTGCCATTGTTCAAGTTGATCCAATGTAGTGATGTGAGCAGGTGAGAGAGAAGAACTGAGGAGGTGATAAGAGAGGGATTGGGGGAGATAACAAGCCACAATGCAGTTGCCATGCGCCGCCATGCAACGCCACACACAAGCGCACAGTTTCAGATTTGTGAATCTGACACCTCGCACACACAAGTAATGGGCTGAACTGTAATATACTTCATTTTGGAAATGTTCAAAAATTGTACATTTGCCAGCTACAGTATGAAAAGTTCAGTTTGAACCTGTTCAAATGTGGTTCACGACAGTTCACAAATATCGGGGTTTTGCTGAACCCCGAATGGAACCGTTGGTCCGGTTCGGGTCAATGGCCGAACCCGAACCCTGAACCAGGGTTCGGTTCAGGAAAGTTCGGGTTCGCACCGAAGTTTGAACTGAACTTTACCATCACTAGAAGAACTTAATCTTGAAATTTTGAACGTTGACTGCTCGCGAACTTGGTCTTCATATTCGAGACAGCCTGATTCTTTCCCACTACTGTAGACCGCTACGCAGGTGATAGAGTGTCGAGACAACGATAAAACAAACAGCTAAGCATATCCAACCTAGATAACCGATGCCAAGTATTTGTCTAACCCTCGTGACACAACATACTGGTATCTGAATATTTCTGAGAGAACTGGTAAGCTCCAAAGTCGCGTGTGCGCAGAAACTCGACCACTCACCAAAGACGCACCATCAAGCCCCATAGTGCACATAGTTCACCCATCGTTCCAGCGTGATTCCTCTCTTCCACCTCAGCTTCCATGTCGCATCCCGCAACGCTCTCGCAGATCGCTCATAGTAGGGTACACTAGTCTCTTGGCTGGAGAGTAATGACTTGTAGAAGCTCTTGGCCAGGTCCCGCCCGTCCGTATCTGCCATTTCCCACATCGTCCCAACTACGCTCCGGAATCCACAATACTGCATCGCAGCAGTAAGGTGAAGCGCTTCATCAGCGACGCTGTCTTGTGTGATTTCTGCAGAGTGACAGCAAGAAAGAAACGCGAATTCCGCGTCCGGAAGTCGAGACCGTGCAATGTCCAGCAGCGTGAGACGCGAGCTCTCGTGAAGTCGAAAAGAAGCCTCGAATGGTTTTCCTGTCTCCAGCGTCCCATGGCATGCGAAGTGCGCAAACCGACTGCCCCGGAGGCCCTCGACCACGGAAGAGGGAGTGGCCTCACTCGAGACAAGACCCGCCACCGTGACCTGCGGTCCGAGCGACCGTATGACCTTGATCTCTCCCTTCACGCCTAGAAGCGAATCCTCTGGTAGGGCAACAAGCAGTAGCGAGGGCTTGTCCAGCATCCGT
>JAKELK010000353.1:0-59642 GCA_021525775.1 Lactarius deliciosus | reverse complement strand
CCGACCTTTTCTTTTGAGATACGCAGCGGTTCAGGCAAGGTCATCAAACTCCTGAAAACTCCTGGGGTACAGAGGGTCGATGCGCACGACAGCGGATTGCGCAAGTTCATACTTGGAGATGTTCACGATGTGGTTGAGCTCGGCACAGAGCTGGACGCTCATAAAGAGATTGTCATAGGGTAACTTTGCCTTTGCTATCACCAAGTCGCCAATGACGGCCGCAATCTAGCGCTGCTAGGACTATGTGAGAACGAAAAAGATGGGTGAAGGAGGGGACATTGTAGACAGAGTCACACCATCTTCATGGTATTGTAAATGCAACGGAGGATGTTCTCTACCGGGTGGAGGTTGACCCGGAATAAAGGAGCGTTCAGGTAATTGTGAACCAAACAGCGCTTCAGCGGTCGCACGTCTCAACTAGGTCGGACAACAGGAGACGGATTCCGTTGAATACGGGATGTCGGACTGAAGGGGATGATGTTCCGCTGCGGCGCTGCACTCGATGTTTTCCCTGAGCGCAAGGGCGAGCCTCCTCTCAGGTGGGTTGCACATCTAGGGTCTCGGAGAAATGTGAGAGTAGCCATGCCCTCATATTCCGTGGCAAGAGTTTGAGAAGAGATGGATATATGCGGTAATGATGGATGTGCCTGTCTCATAAAGTGGTTCCGCATGGACGCGCTCATGACGCGTGAGATACGAATCAGGTCTCTCCGGATCAGGCAATCACCTCACCCGTCTTTGCTCGCTCGGGGAGTCTCAGCTTGGTCGGCTACTTGGTCGGCTACTTACATCTCGCTGGAAGATCACATTGCGTGGTTGTCTAATTCACCAATCACTAGTAGTAGTAGTGCACTAGGTCACTTATTGATGTGGCAACTTGAACCAGTCACGAACATATGAGGCAGTGCAAGAGGCAGTGCCATGATTCCCATCCCAAGCGCCTGGGCCCCCGTTTTCCCACTCAACTCTACATACTCTTGCCATTCTGCTATCATCACCAACGAGCTTACCGTCGCAAGCACCATGTCTTCGTCCACCCCGGGACAGACATCTACTCCATCTTCAGACTTCAAGTCAATCATTGATGCCGCGTTGAGCGAGTACAAGAAGAAGACTGGGAAAGAACTTCTCGACCATCCGCTTGCGACTGAGGTGCAACGATGTGACTCTGTCGATGCCATCTTAGCCATATTTCAAGGTCAAGCCGAGGCGTTTCAGCAGTTAGGGCTGGTGATCAGAGGTTGATGAAGTGGATCAGTCCGGTGGTGGGTGTTCTCTACAAGCTTTCAGAGACTCTTGGCGGAGTTGCGGGCACGGTACGTCCCTCAACTGGAAATACAGTTCGCGATGACTTGACGTACGCGATCCTAACGTCACTGTACAGGCGTTCCCTCCTGTAGGCGTTATCTTTACTGGGATTGGTATCCTGCTTGCTGTTCGTATCTTCGCCGCCTCTTCCGTGGGTCCTTCTTAACACTGACATGGTATAGGCGGCAAAAGATGTGAGAGCGAGCCACGATGCGCTCGTCGAACTGTTTGAGCGCATAGAGAACTTCTTCAAGCGCCTTGGCGTTTATACTCAGATTTCGTTGACCACCGAAATGGCGGAGGTACTCGTGAAGATCGTGTCTGAGGGTACTCTGTATCCTCTCCATTGCGACGAAGGAAGTAAAGCGAACACGAGCGAGTGAGTTATTTCTGCAGGGTATACGTCACACTTAGTAACTACTCCCATAACGTAGGAATATATTTTGGGAAACTGTTGGGAAGGACGGATATCGAAGACGCATTGAAGCGGTTGGAAAGCCTGATACAGGAGGAGGTCCGGATGGCCATAGCTCAGACTATGAACAACATGGACGAAATAAAGTGTTTGTGTTCTGCTACTTGCATCGCCTGCATTGTGAACACTGGCACTGATACTCGGCCATAGGGAACCAGATAGAACAGGACGTCCGAAAATGGTTCTCTCCCCCGGACCCGTCGGCAAACCACAACACTGCCTGCGACGTCTACCATAAGGAACCACCCACGTGGTTCTTTAGAGCTGGCACATTCAGGGACTGGATGTCGAACGGTTCTCTCCTGTGGGTCCACGGGAAACGTAAGTTCCTATCGTATTTCGCGGATCAACTCTTGATGATCTTTCTGTTTGCCTAGCCGGCTCGGGGAAGAGCGTCGTTTGGTTCGTCATCTTCCAATGGTTGTCGCCGGCTACGTTACTCATGTTGACCATAAGTTCTGCCATTATACAACACATCATGACATTACGCGATGCCGGAAAGGCTGCGTTAGCGTATTTCTACTTCGATTTCCGGGACGAAGAAAAGCAAAACGTCCGCAACCTTGTCACCTCTCTCCTCATCCAGCTTTCCGCATACTCGAAGCCTTGTTGCGACATCACCTACCGACTTTATTTGGCCCACGGGAAGGGCGCGCAACAGCCCAGCAATGGTATCTTGATGGGCTGTCTAAAGGCGATGCTTACAGTCGCCGCTCAACACCCAATTTTCATCATTGTGGACGCACTCGACGAGTGTCCCGACTACGGGATGCCAACCCCACGAGAGGCAGTCCTTAGCCTTGTAAAGGACCTCGTTTACATGCGCCTTCCGAATTTGCATATATGTGCTACTAGCCGCCCAGAAGTGGATATCCAAACTATACTCAAGCCACTGGCCATTCACGCTATTTCGCTCCACGACGAGCATAGACAAAAGATCGTGATTGCAAACTACGTCAGCTCTGTCGTGTCTTCGGACGAGCACATGATGAAATGGCGGGACGAGGATAAGAAACTGGTTGTCGACGAGCTCTCAGAAAGAGCGGACGGAATGTAAGGGTGCCCTTCATGCTCGACGACAAGCTTATTCATAATATGCCGTATAGGTTCCAATGGGTATTCTGTCAACTCGAGACTCTGCGGCACGCGGTCCAACCAGATGTCCGAGGGACACTCGAGGCATTGCCAAGGAATCTAGACGAAACGTACGAGCGCATGTTGAAGAATATCAATGCGAAGAACCGAAATCACGCTCGCCGTCTCCTTCACTGCCTTGCAGTTGCCGTCCGACCGCTTCGTGTCGAGGAGCTAGCCGAAATCCTCGCATTTGACTTCGACGGAGCCCAGGGAGGCATTCCGAAGTTCCACGCAGAACGACGCCCAAACGACCAAGAGGAGGCTGTGCTATCCACGTGTTCAAGTCTGATTGCCGTTGTCGATAACCGGGACTCTCGGGTGGTGCAATTTTCTCACCTGTCCGTCAAGAGTTCTTGACATCGACTCATCTCGCATCCTCGACCGGAGACCTCTCCGTATACCATGTCCTTCCCGGACCTGCGCACACCATCCTCGCACAGGTCTGTCTCGGAATTCTCCTCCTTTTGGACGGTCGCAACTACGATAAGAGCGTCATGGTCTCCCCTCTGGCTGAATATGCGGCCCGACACTGGGTTGCGCATGCGCAGTTCGAGGACGTCGCATCACGCGTGGTGGATGGGATGAAGCCCCTCTTTGATCCGGACAAGCCACATTTTGCTGCGTGGATCGGCCTATTCGACATAGACGCGGAGTCAGGCGGGAGGTCGCCATCAGAGACGCCAAGTTCATTGTACTATTCGGCTCTCTGTGGGTTCCATGACCTGGTTCAGCACCTCGCCATCAAACAACCGCAGCACGTAAACGCCACCGGTGGCTCGTACGGGTTTCCGTTGTTTGCGGCGCTTTGCAAAAACCATTTCCGGGTGGCGGAGCTCCTTCTCAGGCACGGTGGGAGAGTCGACGTCCGGGATACCAGAGGACAGACCGCGCTGCACAAAACAATAAATCAGCACGACAAAGAGGCCATCGGCGTGATGCAGTTTCTACTCGAACGTGGCGCGGATGTGAATGCCCGGCGCGACGATCTCTGGACTCCACTGCATCTAGCAGTAAACCTCGGAAAGCTCTCGGTGGCTCGGATGCTCCTTGACCATCGAGCCGACGCCAACTCGCGGAACGGTGACGGCCAGACTCCACTTCACCTGTTGTCGAAATGCGAGACGTTCCAGGCCGAAGACGATGGTTGCGACCTCGCGAAGTTATTACTGGAGCGCGGCGCAAACGCGAACGAGCGGGACAAAAACAACGCGACGCCACTGCAGTTGGCGTCCCAATATAAGATGGCCAAGATGGTCCGGGTGCTAGTCGACCACGGTGCAAAAGAGACCGGCGTTGGAGAGACCGGGATGTCGCGCGAATCTCAAGAGGATGGGGTCCGTCCTGTACAACCACCATTGGACCGCGGCGTAAATGCGAACGTACAACACCAGGACGACTGGACGCCACTTCATATCGCATCGTACTATGGGCAGTTCGAAGTCGTACGGTTACTTCTTGACCACGGTACGGAAGCGAACGTGGAGACCAACACTGGAGAAAGTCCCTTGCACAAAGTGTCATGCGGCAAATACGAGTCCCAAGAAGATGGCGTCCGTGTTGCGCGGCTACTACTGGACCGCGGCATGGACATAAACAGAAGACGCAACGACCAGTGCACACCATTACACGTCGCGTCTTACTGCGGGAAGCTCGGGGTCGTGCGGCTACTTCTCGAACGTGGCGCAAGAGTGGATGTAGAGGCCAACACGGGAGCTACACCCTTGCATTCGGTTTCGTGGGGCGAATACGAATCCCAAGAATACGGTGTCCATATCGCACGGCTATTGCTGGAACACGGCGCAGATCCGAACGCACGACACAAGGAAAAATGGACACCATTGCACGCCGCATCGTACTATGGGATGCCAGAGATCGCACGGCTACTTCTTGACCATGGTTCGGATGCGAACGCGGAGACCGATAACGGAGACAGCCCCTTGCACAAAGCGTCATGCGGCAAATTCAAATCTCAAGAGGACGGTGTCCGTGTTGCGCGGGTCCTGCTGGAGCGCGGCGTGGATGTGAACAGAAAACGAAACGATCAGTGCACTCCATTACATGTCGCGTCTTACTGTGGGAAGGTAGAGATCGTACGGTTGCTTCTCGAACGTGGTGCGAAAATGGACGCGAAGGCCAGTACAGGAGCTACGCCTTTGCACTCGGTTTCGTGGGGCGAATTCGATTCCCCAGAAGATGGCGTCCGCGTCGCACGGCTTCTGCTAGAGCATGGCGCGGATGCGAACGTACAACGCAATGACAAATGGACACCATTACATGCCGCAGCCTACTACGGGAAGCCCGAGCTCGCGCAGCTGCTTCTCGACCACGGTTCAGAAGCACGCGGAGACCGACAATGGAGAAACCCCCTTGCACAAAGTCACATGCGGAAAATACAAATCCCAAGAAGATGGTGTCCGTATTGCGCAGCTATTCCTGGAGCGCGGCGTGGACGTGAACCAAAAACGCAACGACCAATGCACACCATTACATGTCGCATCCTACTGTGGGAAGGTCGAGGTCATTCGGTTGCTTCTCGAACGTGGCGCAAGAGTGGACGCGAAAGCCGGCACAGGTGCTACACCCTTGCACTCGGTCACGTGGGGTGATTACGAATCCCAAGAAGATGGCGCCCGTATTGCACGGCTATTACTGGAGCACGGCGCGAATGCGGATGCACAACGCAATGACAAATGGACACCGTTACATGCCGCATCCTCCCATGTGAAGTACCAGATCGTGCAGGTACTTCTCGACCGTGGCGCAGAGGCCGACGCGGAGGCCGACAATGGAGAAACCCCCTTACACTCAGTGGCATGTGGCAAATACAAATCCCAAGAGGACGGTGTCCGTGTTGCGCAGCTATTACTTGAGCGCGGCGCGGACGTGAACCGAAAACGCAACGACCAGTGCACACCATTACACGTCGCGTCCTACTGTGGGAAGCTGGAGATCGTACGGCTACTTCTCGAACACGGCGCAAAAGCGGATGCAGAGGCCGGCACAGGCGCTATACCTTTGCACTCTGTTTCATGGGGTGAATACGAATCCCGAGAAGACGGCGTCCAGGTCGCACGGCTATTACTGGAGCGCGGCGTGGACGTGAACGCACGAAGCAAGGATAAATGGACGCCGTTACACGCAGCGTCCTACCACGGGAAGCCCGAGATCGTGCAACTCCTTCTCGATCACGGTGCAGATGAAAACGCCGAGGTGGACAACGGAGACAGCCCCTTGCACAAAGTGTCATGCGGCAAATACAAATCCCAAGAAGCCGGCGTCCGTATCGTGCAGCTGTTCTTGGAGCGCGGCATGGATGTGAACCGAAAACGCAACGATCAATGCACACCATTACACGTCGCGTCCTACTGTGGGAAGGTCGAGATCGTGCGGTTGCTTCTCGAACGTGGTGCAAAGGTGGACGTGGAGGCCAGCACGGGCGCTATACCCTTGCACTCTGTTTCGTGGGGCGAATACGAATCCCAGGAAGACGGCGTTCATGTCGCACGGCTATTGCTAGAGCACGATTCGGATGTGAACGCACGAGGCAAGGACAAACGGACGCCGTTACACGCCGCATCCTACTACGGGAAGCCCGAGATCGTACGGCTGCTTCTCGACCGTAGTGCAGAAGCGAACTCGGCGGCCGACAATGGAGACACCCCCTTACACCTGGTGTCACGTGGCAAACACGAACCCCCAGAAGATGGCGTCCGCGTTGCACGACTATTACTGGAGCGCGGCGCAGACGTGAACAAACAACGGCACAACGACCAGTGCACGGCATTGCACAGCGCATCCTACTGGGGGAAGATCGATGTCGTACAGGTTCTTCTCGAGCATGGTGCAAGAACGAACGTGGAAGCCAGCACGGGAGCTACACCCTTGCACTCGGTCTCATGGGGCGAACACGGGTCCCAAGATGGTGTCCGTATTGGGCGGCTATTACTGGAGCATGGCGCGGACGTGAACGCCAAGGCCAAGTCTGGGCAAACTCCAATAGATTCCGCAACCCGCAATCAGAGATTCAAGCTCGCCCAACTTCTTCTCGAGAATGCCGTGATTTTTCATGCACAGAGACCACGGGCGAGCTAGGTAGCCCCTGTCTTCCCTCAGACCCATCGAAACATGCTGACGACGCGCCAGGAAATGGTAGCAATATGTAGTGCGGAACTATTACACACGCAGTATTATCATATGTGTCCTGACGATTAGCTCCAGTAGGGTCTTTGCGGGTCACTACCTTGCTCTCCGTATTTAGGTCCAGTATGGCGCCGAGAGGGAAGGCCGGTGTATGTGTGAAGAAGTGTACTAGCTCTTGTGGATAGTAATAGGCAGTGGGAACAAGTAATGGAGGACTGCACAGAGATTGGGCTGAAGCACGAAGTGGTTTCGTTTCCGAGGCGAAGTCGCGACGGGCGCGGGCGGGTAGGCACAGAGCGAGCTGATGAGGGCCAGAAAACGGAGAACCTCATAATCGATCCCTAACAATTATTAGGCGTAGCGGGCAGGCGAAATCAAGATGTTCTGGTTCCTTGCCAGTGAACCAGTCGAGAGCTCGGGAGGGTAGCACGAAAAAGAGGAAGGAGCACGTGCCGCCTCGTCCGCTCACTGAAGGACTACGCTCTTTGCCACTGCTCCTTCGTCGCTCTGGCAGGGACCAGCCAACGTGGAGGAGAATGTACTACATTAGTAGACCGGTTACGAGTCTAGCTGTCGGTCCCAATAACGCTTGCAATAACGCTCACAAAAACCACAATACTCGCAACAGACCTCGCAACAGGCGACTGTGTACACCACAACCTGAGGGGAGTTGACACCTCGCTTTGTCTTTTTTGGATCCATTTAATAACAGAAGCTTAGGAGAAAATAAAAGATCGGAACCACAAGGGAAACCAGCATATCTCATGCAGCACAAGGCGGAAATCCGAAGGCCCGAGAGCTTACTGATTTTTCGCGGAATTGTTGTTTAGGCATATGGGAAGTCACCCGCCGCACAAGGCGTTGTTTAGAATAGGGTAGCAAGCTGCACGCTAAACAAAGACGAATCACAATGAGACGAAACCGTGAGAGGAAACCGACACCTCGCTTTCTCCGGCAAGGCGTCGCCGACATCGCCCTTCGTTATTCAACCCCAATATATCCTATCACAGAATGCAACAAGCGCCACCCTCTCGTCACCAGATAAGTGAATTGAATGTTCGTAGGTTTCACAACTGTAGGGGTGTGAGTTGTCAACTTGAAGACACACCCCAGCTGACTACATGGCGCGTCAAGGGGTCCGTGGGAAGTTTCCAAAGATGGAAATGACAGTCGAAGTCTCGCGCCAAGGCAGCAGCTCTGATATAAGTTAGATGTAACTAGTACCCGCTGTCACTGTGCAGTAATATATAATTTATCATAGTCCATCTCTCTGGTACTTTCCTGGCCCGAGCACAATACATTATGGACCTCCATTTCCGCAGGGGCGCTCGGGTCTTCGGGGAAAATGAACAGAGATTAGGGGATCTTGGTAGCAGCAGCTCGTTGATACCGTAAACTGTCCCTGAGCGCTAGGAAACAGTCTAAGATTGCGCAGGGTCTAGGGTGTGAAGTGTCGCAAGCGGTCGCGCAGGCCTCCGCGGAACGCGAGCTGTCGTATGTGGGTCCGCGGCGAAGTCGGGAACGAGAATGGGGTCGGTTGGTCGCAGGTGGTCGGAAGCGGTCGCGCACGGTTCGGCGCGGCGCGAAACTTCGTATGAGTGGCCGCCGGGGTCGGGAACGCATTAGGTTCGAGTTTCTGAGGCCGCGCGCGGGTGCGGCGTGCTGGGGAACGCAAGGGATGAGCCTCACTTGAGCTCAGAAATCCGAGGGGAGAAGTCTGCTATGATATTAGAAATCTAAGGTATAAGGTTGTAGTTACATGGTGTGGAATGTAAGCTAAGGAATGGGGTACATTAGATAAACAGGGAAATGGTAAAACGCGAAGGGACAGGTCCGGGATAAGTGAGAGGCCGAGTGCGCACAGACTTGCGCACAGAGCGCGGGAGAACATCTAGAAAGTACGAAAACCGCCTTTTCAAAGTTCAGGGAGGGTTTCTTGTAATGTAGATTGGATGGCATGATGTGAAAGACGAATGGTGAAAGGTAACCAGGTGAAGGTACGAAGTGTTTCCGACATTGGGATCACCTTGGGGATCACCGTGACCGTAAGTTACTTTACAAGCAGCGAGGCGCTGCCAATCAAAAACAAAGATCTTATCTTATCTCTTCTCACGCTTTATCTGACTGACCCTCGTGACCCGGCGTCAGCCTGACAATGGGGTAAAGACTACAGATTTACAACCAGGTCCTGACGGCGACTCGGATGACCCGGAGCCAACGGTGTGGTGGTTCGATCGTGACTACACGCTTGGGATCAACACCATTAATCGCTTCTCGAGCCTGAGCTACTATGGCCCGTGACGGCTATGAAATAGCTGCCCCTCGAGCGCATTTGGCGTTTTCCTTCCCCACCTTCCCTCCCTCCATTACCCATCAACCGACTCTGTTGTAGTGTCATATCCGACACCATACACATTACCATCAAGTTGGTCAGGGACCGTCTAGATGGGCCGGACGAGTAATTCACTCGGTGTGACATCCTCTCCGCTCCTGATGATCTGCGCGCAGTATACTGATCGCGCCGTACAGTTGTAAATCTAAAACTCATCCACGTATTTGGGGGCATATACATGTGAGCACTTCCCTCATCGCAGAAGTGCTTGGTTTCTTAGAGGCCATCGCGTAGCTGGGAATGGGTATCGACCGTACAATTTGAGTGGGAAGTTTTCACCGGCCGGCGTCGGTTCCGATGGTCATTTGTAGTAGGTCATCTTATTTCGTCGAGTTTAACGTCCCTTTCATCGTGCTTCCTACAGGCATATGAGCTATGTCGGACCCTGTGCCTCGCATCGATAATCACCCTCATTGCTGGTCTCAATCTTGCACACCATATCAACTGCGAGGCGTGGTTCCGTGCACTTCTGGTACGGCGTCCGCGCTACTTGGGCGCATTGACACATTCAGCTGACTTGAGCTCGTTCCCGATTTGCAGGTTTTCTCATATTTTAGTATTGCATTCTCATCCCTTCTAATCCTCCTCCGCGGGTTCGTCTCATTTATTGCCCTAATACCTGCTTCTTGCCGCTTACGAAATATAGAGTGGCAATTTGGGGGAGAAGCCTCACTGTTCTTGTCTTTACTGCATCGGTCTGGCTTTGTAACATCGGCACTTCCATCTACAGTGGGAATCACTTCGCCATCGCCCTTTCCTTTCTCTTTAAGCCCAACTAACCTAATCTTCACCCTAGGTATAATGCAAGGGTCGGTAGTATGGGTACCTGTCATCAACACGTGTCTCATCACGCAAACACAACGTTTCCACTGGGGCATTACGGTTAACCTCATCACGGACGTGATTCTGCTGACCGTAATGTTTGCCGGTGTGCTAAACAAGCGCAGCACGACTGGTCTATGGAGAGTACTGTATATTCAGGTGCGTTTCTATCCATTCAGGTCGAGTGATTTTCTGAGCGGCGTGTACATATCTCTCAGGGCCTTTCGTGGATTCTCGTTGCAGTTCTGTCGAAAATTCTACCTGCTGTATGCACTTTTTCTGTTTTTTTTTGGAGTATAAGTTTAGTGACGCCGGGTCGACAGACATTGAGTTGGATAAATATCGATGGTACGTAGGCAAGGACTATCAACACCTACTCATAACCGATTGGAATTTGCTCCCCTTCCTCTTCAATAGACGGATGGAATCTGGTATGTCTGATGAGACTACCACTGAGATAGAAAACTAATTAGTTATGATTCGCAGATGTTCCAGGCACCTCATAGTGCGTGCTCTGTTTTGCCTGTTTTTCTGTTTTTCTCATGTGGTGCATGTGTACCGCCGCCCCAGTGGTCATCATGTACGCTTTCCCCACAATTTCATTTTTGCATAATTTTGACATCATGATCGACAGGGTCATCATGGCAACGCGAGTATATCGTGATCTCTTTGAGTATATCAACCCCACATACCAGTGAGTCCCACTGGCATGATTCCATTTGCAAAATCGATCATACGTCTTCACCAGTTCCCGACTCCCTCCACCACGGACGACTGGTACCATGCTTTCAAGGGGACAGGTGCAGGTCACCATTCACAAGACGGTAGATATCGACCTCGGCTTACACCCCTCGGCGTCGGACGCGGACTTGACCCGTGGTGAACGCGAGGCAAAAGAAATGCAATTTGTAATTTAGTCGTCCCCTGTGAAAGGAATATTACTACTACTGCGCACCTTTCATACCTACATGTTATCTCAGGAGATATTTTTTTGGTTTGAACCATTTTATCCCGGGATGCGTACCATGGGTACAGACCGGTCATAGCCGAGACTACATTTGAGAGCGTGTACTAGGTAGTGGTAATAAAAGTTTGCAGGCTTTTCCAATCCGCACCTATCTCGGGAGATTGTCTTATGGAGAGTTAAATACATATGCTCTTTAATGTCAGTAGCCTGGACCCCAGCTTGAACGGTGACTGCAACTTTGCGGTATCCCGATTATCATTTTTGTACACAATTATGTAAGACTAGGGTCTCTTTATATAAGTTACTGGTAGCCTGTTGAACTCGAGCGTGCGACACACTTCCACGTCGAGGACCCACCGCGTGTGAGATTACTCGCGTGTTCACGTGCTGGAGACATGTGTACCGAGACTCGCACACAATTGGCGGAGTGTAGGGAATAGAGGTGAGCCCTGATGAAGGGCTCGTAACACGATCGTTATTGTCTTGGATAGTTTACGAATACTGTGATCGGAGGCAATCCCCTTGTGTGCATTACTGAGACATTCGACGTGTTCGTCTTCTACAGAGGGCGGATGCCTGTTTGAGCTTACAAAGCATTTTGGAGGGGGCCCTTCGAAATTGTTAGTGTAAACAGAAAATAATTGCTTCTTCAGTGGTCAATTTTGCTGCTCGCGATCAACGAAGGTACGTGCACTATCGGTCCCGGTCCCGATTAGATCACATCGGTCCTGGATAATGCCGTTTACTACACACCCACACAGCCTCTTCCTTGATCGTTAAATAGAAGGGACTGTCTCTTCACTGATTATTCGACGCCACTCGTAAGTTGCTTCCGAGTAAGAAGCGACCAATACAGATAATGCAGGGACACCATCTCGACTCGGTCCATGAGCTCGTTTCCTTGCCTCGTCATCGTCGTGAGAGTCATGTCAGGGGACAGTGCTGGTCTGGTCTGCCGTTACCCTACCCGAATGGGTCGTCAACCAACTCAGCATGAAGACGAGTCTGACGGCAGCGCCAACGGCAGCAATTGCCAATCTAGACAGCGTGCATGACCTTGTCGTGTGCAGGAAGCATCGTTTCGTCTTTGTCCTCTCCTTCTCCGTCGCTTTGCTCACCATCCTCAGTACCCCAGTAGGCGCAGGCGCCGCCCTCGTGCTCGCCTGCCAGGAGTCTCTTACACCCCTCTCGTCGCCATCTTTCCACCGTCCTCTTCCAGTAGCCCAGCTCTGTACATCTTCGTCCCTTGAGAAATGGAAATCCCGAGCATGTCCTCATCCCCCCGCAGTGGCCGCGGTGGGCTTTGAGGATCCTGTTCAGATTTTAAGTATGACCGTGTGAAAAACCTCAGACCTAACCCTACATTCGGGTCAAAGAGCTGAGATATGGGATCGTACAAATTGTCGGAGAAGGGAAGGCAGCTAAATAGCATGGGACAAGCTATCCAAGCTAACTCGGACGAGACCACGTACACGCATTCGGGTCTCGAATGAACTGGGTGTAGCATTGCCCTCCGTCTTACAGGCCTAACGGGGAATTGATGCGGACTTTGGGTTTGCGCGTCGTATGGGTAGCCGTGGTCAGATTTAAGATCAGGTCGGAGACAGAGGTGTGAGTGTGAGCGCGTGTAAAGGGAGAGCTGGTGATGTCGGGGGGTCGCCCCGTGAAGATCCGCGGAGGGGAGATAGAATGGAGAGGCTTCGGGTCTGAGTCAGCCAGGTGTGGCGAACCATGCATAACTTCTGAGGGAAACCGACCTTTTCTTTTAAGCTATGCAGCGGTTTAGGCAAGGTCATCAAACACCTGAGAACTCCTGGGGGACAGGAGGTCGATGCGCACGACAGCGGATTGCACAAGTTCATACTTGGAGATGTTCATGATGTGGGCGAGCTCAACACAGAGCTAGACGCTCGCAGAGAGAGATTGTCATAGGGTAACTTTGCCTTTGCTATCACCAAGTCGCCAATGACGGCCGCAATCTAGCACTGCTAGGACTATGTGAGAACAAGAAAGATGAAGGAGGGGAAGTTGTGGACAGAGTCACACCGCATCTTCATGGTATTGTATATGCAACGGAGGATGCCAGTGTTATCTACCGGGTGGAGGTTGACCCGGAATAAAGGAACGTTCAGGTAATTGTGAACCAAACCGCGCTTCAGCGGTCCACTGTGAACGTCGATTTGGATGAAAATCATCCAAAGTCATACTGATTTTCAGAATTCAGCCTAGGGTAGATGAGTTAGAGGCTGATTTCGATTCATCCTAATTTTGCGGTGCTGATAATCATCCAAATAAAATAATTCTATTACCTGCTGAAAATCATGAATCATAAAACTGTGTTAAATTTCATTCTAAAACACATCTATGACTGGATGACTAAAAATAGCGGATGAATATCATCCTATGATTGACACCATATGTATACAGTGAGGGTAAAGAGAGGGTAAAGAAACGACTTGGACAAAAAAAAAATTGACGAGGACTGCTGCCTCTGTCGTCCCCGTACGCGTCCCCCACACCGCCGTCGCCAATCCCGCCCCGTCGCCATTCCCGTCGTCCCCGCCGCCGTGCCCTCTGCCGCCGCTTCGTCACCGGCCACTTCGTCGTGGTCGTCGTGGTAGTCGTCGTGGTAGCGGTCGTGGTCGCGCCGTCATTGCACGGCCGTCGGCGTAGTCTTCGCGCGGCCGACTCGCGCCGTTATAGCGCCGTGGTCGTGTCGTCGTCGCGCCATCGTTGTGCCGTTGTCGCGCCATCGTCGCGCCGTTGTCACACCATCTTCGCGCCATCGGTCGTCGTCGCGCGAGTTGTCGTCGTGCGGCTTGCACCACGCCGCGTGCGTCGTCGCGTGGGGCTCGCATCGGAGTGGTGGTGGCGGGTTGCGGTCGGAGTCCACGTGTGGGAGTGGCGTCGGTGGTGGGCATCGGTGGGGCCAGTGGCGGTCACGGTCGTGGCAGCAGACGCACACTCGACTTAGAAAAAAAAAACTGGCGGAGGCTGAATCTGCAGCGTGGGAAAGTGAGTGGTAGCCCGACACGTCGACACCGGGCACCCTTCTACTTCAACACTTCAAGCTTCTAACTATTCTTCTAACGGTCCTCTTCCAGGTATCGCCTTTGCACGCGGGCCACCCCCTCTACTCCAAGGACAATACCGTCGCGGGCACGCAATCCACCACACCACTACACCCTGTCCCTTGACCCACCCCCCCGCTACTGGGCTTCGGCCCATTATATTAAGATACGTTTTTTTTGTTTTTTGTTTTTGTGTTACAGGACCTAAGTCCCCGTCGCCGCCTCCGCCCCCACCTTGCAGCACACAAGCCCGTGGCCGTCGCCTCCAACCCATCGCCACGTACAAGTCCGCCGCCCCACGCGACGACGTAGCCACGCTGGGGCGTGCTTTAACACGACCCGCAAGTGACGACGGCGTCGGCACGACAGCGCAATCCCGACGGCGTCGGCCACGACGGCGCGACCACGACTGCGCGGCCACGACGACCGACCGCTCCGACGCAGCCGCGTTGTAACTCAACCCGCAAGCGACGACGGCGCGACCACAACAGCGTCGGCCACGACGCCACCACCACCCCTTACAGCGCGCAAGAGCCGCTGCAACGCTACCCCCACACGGCGCGCAACCCCCACCGCTACGACACCAACGACGACGGTGACGCGGCGGCGGGAACAGCACGGAGCTGGGCTGGCAGAGCTGGCCGCACCATGCAGCAGGAACTCAGCAGTAGTGGTGGTCCACGAGGGTGCAGAAGACAATGGCTGCATGGGCAGTGGTGGCAGCAGCAGCGCGATTACCGTAGTGACGGAGGTAGCATGTAGTATGTGTATTAGTGAAAATACGAATTTCTTTTATCGGATCAACCTAAAAGGAGTGCTGAAAATCATCCAATGATGAAGTGATTCAAGGCTGATTTTCAGTCGAAATCAATCCTAATTTTCATCCAATAATTGCTACTGATTTTCATCCTAAGGATAGCTTACGGTGTGTCGTTTTTGGATTGGCTGATTTTGTACAGATTTAGGATGAACAGCATCCTAATTTTGTCATCCTACTTGATGCTGATAATCACACGTGGAATACTGATATTCATCCTATGAAAGAGGTCGTTTAAGCGTTATATAGGATGACTTATAGGATGAAATTCATCCTAATTTGCGGTCACAGTGGGTCGCACGCCCCAACTAGGTCGGAAAACAGGAGACGGATTCCGTTAAATACGGGATGTCGGACTGAAGGGGATGATGTTCCGTTGCACTCGATGTTTTCGCTGAGGTCCTCTGGGTTGCGTAAAGACCTACAGTAACCCAACATTCGGGTTGCGCTTCTGTGGTCTCGGAGAAATTCGAGAGTAGCCATGCCCTCATCTTCCGTGCTGAGTTTGAGAGAGGTATGGATATATGGGTAAAGACGGTTTCGCCTGTCTCATAAAGTGGGCAGCGGGCGAGGACGCATTTTTTTTTTTTTTTTGGATCCATTTATATCCCGGCTGATAGGCCATAGGCCCAGACCGGACGCAGCGTGAACAGGCTACACTAAGGGTTTTTGGGTAACGCTAAGGTGCTCCCTGGCAGTAGTAGGTTGGCGCAACTACCGGGGACAGTGGGTAGGTAGACCGTATCGGAGCCCGCCGTTGCAGGCGGGCTATAGTGTTTAGGCGTTACAGTAAGTCGCAGAGTAGTTGAACATGGCGTCAGACGCCGAGAGTTTCTTTTCCCCCTATCTTCCCGGGGGTGAGGCTCCCTTTCTCCGAACGTCGCGAGCCCCGCATGTTCCCAACTTCTCAGCGATGACGCATTATGGCCTGAGTTTGGTGCAGGATAGACTCGTAACCAGTCGTTCGAATGAGGATTTTTGAGGGTGTCGCAAGCGACTAGAGGATCTGCGAAGCCGACACCCCATAGAGGGTACGGTCACCAGTCTACGTTCGGCTCGCTTATGCCCCACTGCCATTTTACAGATGGCCTGGCCCCCCGTTTTTCCCACTCAGCTCTACATACTCTCGCCATTCTGCTATCATCACCAATGAGCTTACCGTCGCAAGCACCATGTCTTCGTCCACCCCGGGGACAGACATCTACTCCATCCTCAGACTTCAAGTCAATCATTGATGCCGCGTTGAGCGAGTACAAGAAGACTGGGAAAGAACTTCTCGACCACCAGCTTGCGGTGGAGTGCGACGATGTGACTCTGTCGATGCTGTCTTAGCCATATTTCAAGGTCAAGCCGAGGCGTTTCAGAAGTTTAGGGCTGGTGATCAGAGGTTGATGCATTGATGAGGTGGATCAGTCCGGTAGTGGGTGTTCTCTACAAGTTTTCTGAGACTCTTGGCGGAGTTGTGGCACGGTACGTCCCTCAACTTGAAATCCAGCTCGCGATGATTTGACGTACGTGATCCTAACGTCACTGTGCACTGGCAGGCATTCCCCCTTGTAAGCGTTATCTTTACTGAGATTGGTATCCTGCTTGCTGTCCGTATCTTCGCCGCCTCTTTCGTGGATCCCTCTTAACACCGACATGGTATAGGCAACAAAAGATGTGAGAGTGAGCCACGACGCGCTCGTCGAACTGATTGAGCGCATAGAGAATTTCTTCAAGCGATTTGGCGTTTATACTCAAATTTCGTTGACCATCGAAATGGCGGAGGTACTCGTGAAGATCGTGTCTGAGGTACTCTGTATCCTCTCCATTGCGACGAAGGAAGTAAAGCATACACGAGCGAGTGAGTTATTTCTGCAAGGTGTACGTCGCACTTAGTAACTACTCCACGACTTAGAAATATATTTTGGGAAACTGTTGGGAAGGACTGATATCGAGGACGCGGCTGGAAAGCCTGATACAGGAGGAGGTCCGGATGGCCATAGCTCAGACTATGAACAACATGGACGAAATAAAGTGCACGTGTTTGTGATCTGCTACTTGCGTCGCTCTGCATTGTGAACACTGAAACTCGGCCGCAGGGAACCAGATAGAACAGACCTCCGAACATGGTTCTCTCCGCTGGACCCGTCGGCAAACCACAACACTGCATACGACGTCTACCATAAGGAACCGCCCACGTGGTTCTTTAGAGCTGGCACATTCAGGGACTGTCGAACGGTTCTCTCCTGTGGGTCCACGGGAAACGTTCTTATCATATTTTGCGGGTCAACTCCTGTTGATCTTTTTTTTTTTTTTTTTTGAATTCCTGATGATCTTTCTGTTTGCCTAGCCGGCTCGGGGAAGAACGGGCGGGCGAAATAAAAGTGTTCTGGTTCTTTGAACCAGTCAAGAGCTCGGGAGGACGGAGAGAAAAGAGGAACGAGCACGTGCCACCTCGTCCGTTCACTGAAAGACTACGCTCTTTGCCGGTGTTCCTTCGTCACTCTTGCAGAGACCGGCCAACTTGAAGGAGAATGTACTACATTAGACCGCTTACGAATCTAGCCGTCGGTACCAATAACGCTTGCAACAACGCTCACAAAAACACTCGCAACAGACCTCGCAACAGGCGACTGTGTACACCACAACCTGAGGGGAGCTGACACCTCGCTTTGTCTTTTTTGGATCCATTTAATAACAGAAGCTTAGGAGAAAATGAAAGATCGGAACCACAAGGGAAACCGGCATATTTTTCATGCAACACAAGGCGGAAATCCGCGGGCCCGAGAGTTTAGTTTTTCGCGAAATTGTTGCTTAGGCATATGGAAAGACTCACTGGCGCAAGGCATTGTCGAGAATAGGGTACAGTAGTGTAGACTGAGCAAGCTGCACGCTAAACAAAGACGAATCACAGAAGGAGACGAGACCGTGGGAAGAAACCGACACCTCGCTTTCTCCGTCAAGACGTCGTCGACATCGCCCTTCGTTATTCAACGTAATATTCAACCCCAATATTTCCTATCATAGAATTCAACATCTGCCGCCCTTTCGTCACCAGATAAGTGAATTGAATGTTCGTGGGCTTCACAACTGTAGGGGTGGGAGTTGTCATTTGTCAACTTGAAAAGTCTTGAAGGCACGAGGTGTCCTGGGTAAAGAGAGAACCACAGATCTACAACCGGCGACTCGGACTCGGATAATCTAGAGCCAATGGTGTTGTGGTTGGATCGTGACTACACCGCGGTGCTTGTGATCAGCTCCGTTATTCGCTTCTTGAGCCTGAGCTACTATGGCCCGTGGCGGCACAGCTATGTAAAAGCTGCCCCTCGAGCACATTTGGCGTTTTCCTTCCCCACCTTCCCTCCCTCCATTACCCATAAACAGACCCTGTCATAGTGTCATATCCGACACCATACGCATTACCTTGGTCAGGGACCGTCTAGATGAACCGGAATTCACTCGGTGTGTTATCCTCTCGGACCTCTCCGCTCCTGATCTGCGCGCAGTATACTGATCGCGCCGTACAGTTGTAAATCTAAAACTCGCCCACGTATTTGGGGGCATATACATGTGAGCACTTCCCTCATCGCCGAAGTGCTTGGTTTCTTAGAGGCCATCGCGTAGCTGGGAATGGGTATCGACCGTACAATTTGAGTGGGAAGTTTTCACCGGCCGGCGTCGGTTCCGATGGTCATTTGTAGTAGGTCATCTGATTTCGTCGAGTTTAACGTCCCTTTCATCGTGCTTCCTACAGGCGTATGAGCTATGTCGGACCCTGTGCCTCGCATCGGTAATCACCTTCATTACTGGTTTCAATCTTGCACACCAT
The DNA here is from genome assembly GCA_021525775.1 of Lactarius deliciosus. Classification (NCBI taxonomy): domain Eukaryota; kingdom Fungi; phylum Basidiomycota; class Agaricomycetes; order Russulales; family Russulaceae; genus Lactarius; species Lactarius deliciosus. The sequence goes on along the minus strand of JAKELK010000353.1, from coordinate 40,699 downwards.
TTCAACTGCGAGGCGTGGTTCCGTGCACTTCTGGTACGGCGTCCGCCGTCTACGCTACTTGGGCGCATCGACACATTCAGCTGACTTGAGCGCTCCCGAGTTACAGGTTTTCTCATATTTTGGCATTGCATTCTCATCCCTTCTAATCCTCCTCCGCGGGTTCGTCTCATTTATTGCCCTAATACCTGCTTCTTGCCGCTGACGAAATGCAGAGTGGCAATTTGGGGGAGAAGCCTCACTGTTCTTGTCTTTACTGCATCGGTCTGGCTTTGTAACATCGGCACTGCCACCTACAGTGAGAATCACTTCGCCATCGCCCGTTCCTTTCTCCTCAAGCTCAGCCGACCTAATCTTCACCTTAGGTACAATGCAAGGGTCGGTAGTATGGGTACCTGCGATCAACACGTGTCTCATCACGCAAACACAACGTTTCCGCTGGGGCATTACGGTTAACCTCATCACGGACGTGATTCTGCTGACCGTAATGTTTGCCGGTGTGCTAAACAAGCGCAGCACGACTGGTCTATGGAGAGTACTGTATATTCAGGTGCGTTTCTATCCATTCAGGTCGAGTGATTTTCTGAGCGGCGTGTACATATCTCTCAGGGCCTTTCGTGGATTCTCGTTGCAGTTCTGTCGAAAATTCTACCTGCTGTATGCACTTATTTCGTTTTTAGTGTGTAAGTTTAGTGACGCCGGGTCGACAGACATTGAGTTGGATAAATATCGATGGTACGTAGGCAAGGACTATCGACACCTACTCATAACCGATTGGAATTTGCTCCCCTTCCGCTTCAATAGACGGATGGAATCTGGTATGTCTGACGACACTCCTTTCTGAGATAGAAAAGCTAATTGGTTGTGATTCGCAGATGTTCCAGGCACCTCATAGTACGTGCTCTGTTTTGCCTGTTTTTCTGTTTTTCTTATGTGATGTATGTGCACCGCCGCCCCAGTGGTCATCATGTACGTTTTCCCCACAATTTCATTTTGCGTAATCTTGACATCATGATCGACAGGGTCATCATGGCAACGCGAGTATATCGTGATCTCTTTGAGTATATCAACCCCACATACCAGTGAGTCCCACTGGCATGGTTCCATTTGCAAAATCGATCATGTCTCCACCAGTTCCCGGCTTCCCCCACCACGGACGACCGGTACTATGCTCTCAAGGGGACAGGTGCAAGTCGCCATTCACAAGACGGTAGATATAGACCTCGGCTTACACCCCTCGGCGTCGGACGCGGACTTGACCCGTGGTGAACGCGAGGCAAAAGAAATGCAATTTGTAGTTTAGTCGTCTCTGTGAAAGGAATACTAGTACTACACACCTTTCATACCTACTGTACATGTTATCTCGGGGGTCCCCTGGAGCTTATAATTGTCTTGTGAAGAGTTAAATATTTATGTTCTTCCGAGTCAATGTCAGTAGTCTGGACCTCAACGCGGTGAGTGACTGAGCCGATTACCATTTTTGTACACAATTATGTAAGAATAGGGTGCCGACATAAGACATTCCTCCGACATGTCCACCGCATGCGTCCACCTCATACTTCTGCTCACCGAACCTTTGATCACTCTCACTAGCATCGACTTTGAGTAATCAACCATCCTCTCCCTAAATCTCTGCCCCACATGGATATCACTCATCTTCTCCCCTCGCAAACTGCAGACGTCGTTCAGGTGTTCAATTCTTCCGGCGTTCGCCTTCCGAGCACCTAGCCTAGGACACCTGGTCAGTCCACAAACGTGCAGTTAGTCCCGTATTGACAAGGCCAAACAAAATTAGGCCGCTGCTCCGATTGTTCCATCATCTCCTTACACATTCCGCGCAGCACACGTTGATGAGCTCTGTGAGTCTGCCCCGTTCCGGTCTTTCCCCTTATATACTGCATTTGATCTCTATGCCTTCTTTTACAATTAGGAGCTCGCTCTGGTACTGAATGTCTCTGCCTCAGAATGCGAATGCCCCAACCCCCTTCGCCACCTCTACTCTCCTATAACACACCAGTTCCCCACTCATCCGTATAGGATCGCATCGTGGGACGGAGCCGGGCTCGAACAACATATTTGACATACCTTACGCTATTCTAAGCGTTACGTCTTCCAGTCCCTCTCATACTCTTCAGCTACACTTTTGACCTGAAAGTTCAAACGCCCAATGCTGAACTCGTCGGACCACCGAACTCCTCAAAGTGCACCAGGTGCGAGGCTCGTGTTGCTTGGGCATTGTCTGGGAGCTTGCACGCGCGTTGTGAGATCGACCACCATGCAAGGGCCCATCTCGGCCATCAACCCGGCACACAATGTTCTCAGACTGGTGACTGGCCTATTCCCGAGGCATTGTTCGCCGAGTAGAGGTTGGCTGAAGCTACATGAAACCAAACAAGAAAATATCGATCACCGAAATCGGACAAATCGGGAACGGGACCCTATTTTCCACTCTAAAGAAAGTCTCTGCGGCCTCGCACCCTAACGAATTCTCAATTTTGAAGAGCGGTGTCGGACAGAAGACGGGGATACGTCAGCCACAGCTCTCCAGTTGATTCCATTTAAAATCCGTATTTGTATTGCATGGCTTGAGTTCAATGGACAGTTTTATATTATACCAACGCGCCCGTCTGATTGTGAATGAGAAATGTGAATTTGAACATTGAGCGTGGGGAAAATTAGTGGAAAATTATGAAGGAAAGTGGGGCTTCCTTGTTCCGGTTCTCTGGGCCGTCGTTGCTCATAGCGCTCATACTTTGGTGTCTCCGGGACGAATGAATTGCCAAATATGTTGAGCACAGAAGATACCCTTATAATGATCCCGTCGCGCCGATTTATGTAAAGTTAGCAACACGTTGATCAGACTCGGAGCCGGCACTGTTCACCCGGTCCGGACTATAGAGTACACCATTCTTGACACCATTACCGCGTTACCGCTTGCATTGCGTGGTCAATGACTCAACGTAAGTTACTCAACGTTGAACGTTGAGCGCTCAACAATCACCTCTCGCCGAACTCTACAAACTCTTACCTTTCCGCTATCATCACCAATAAACTTACCATGGCAAGCACCATGTTACCGTCCGTCCCGTGTTAGACGTACCTCGGACTTCAAGTCAATCAATGCCGCGTTGACCGAATACGAGAAGAAGACTAGGAAACAACTTCTCGGCCATCCCATCGCTACTACTAAGCCTCAACGATGCGACTTTGTCGATGCTATCTTAGACATATTTCAAGGCTAAACCGAGGCGTTTCAGTAGTTAGGATGGCGATCAGAGGTTGATGAAGTGGATCAGTACGCCTTCTACGTGTTTTCTGGGACTCGGTGAGGTTGCCACCGTGGTATGTCTCCGAAATCTGGTCCTTAGTGACTTGAAAGTGCGCCATAACGTTCCTTTGCAGGCTTTCCCCCCAGCAGGGCCATATTTACTGGACAACGAAGACAGCCCCTTGCACAAAATGACATGCGGCAAATACGGGTCTCAAGTGGACGTGGAGGCTGCCAGCAAATGCACCATACCCTTGCACTGGGGCGAATACGAATCCCGAGAAGACGACACCCATCTCGCACGGCTATTGCTAGAGCGCGATCTGGATGTGAGCGCACGAGGCGAGGAAAAATGGACGCCGTTACATGCCGCATCCTACTACGGGCGAACGCGGAGGCCGAGGATGGACACCTAATTTTGCGTAGTGAATACGAACCCCAAGACGATGGTGTCTGCGTTGTACGACTATTACTGGAGCGCGGCGCAGACGTGAACAAACAACGGCGCAACGACCATTGCATGGCACTGCATAGCGCATCCTACTGGAGGAAGATCGGTGTCGTACAGCTTTTTCTCGAACATGGGGCGAGCACAAATGTGGAGGCCAGCACGGGAGCCACACCATTACACTCAGTTTCGTGGGGCGAACACAGTTCGCAAGAAGAGGGTGTTCGCATTGGACGGCTATTACTGGAGCATGGTGCGGACGTAGACGCTAAGGCCGAGTCTGGTCTGGTCAGACTTCAATTGATTCCGCAACTCGCAATCAGAGGCTCCAGCTCGCTCAACTTCTACTCGAGAATGCCGTAAATTTTCATGCACAGAGCGGCGAGACCACAGACGAGCTAGGTAGCCACCGTTTTCCCTCAGACCTGTCGAAACATGCTGACGATTCCCCAGGTAATATAGTATGGAACTGTTACACACGCAGTATCATATACGTCGTGACGGTGAACTCTAGCTCGGACGCGGAGGAGGATGTCGGACATATAGACAGACAGGGAGACTAAGACGATATATACATGCGATGCGATAGTAGAGTACTAGCAGTAGTAGTAACAGTGAAACAGAGCGCGACAGAACAGTGCAGAAACCCGCCAAGAGAAGAGACAAACTGAACTGAAGTTAAACCCAAGAACGACGTCGCCCCGTATACGGGTGGAAGTTTGTCCACGGTTGGTGACCGCGCTGGCGCAGCGCCTTTGTTCAATGCCACCTACTATACCTAACTTCTCTCCCAGTTGTTACTGATCACGTTGGCCGCGTGGTTGTGCCGTTTTCACTTCGATCTAAGCACAGGTAAGCAACCGATGACATGTGAGAAAACGTGAAACACACCTGCTTCGTATCGAGAATGCCCAACTTTCCAACGAGTTGAGCGCCATTGCGATTATCTTCAAACGTGACAAAGCCGAATCCTTTCGACCAGCCCGTCTAGTGGTCCACCATTACCGTGGGGTGACCACCTTTCCATATTTGCAAAAGAACGCATCCGCGGTCGAATGCGGTGCCAATCTGCCGACGAAATACCGCGTGTTGCGCGGGTGCTCTTAGCGCGGAATCGCGCGTTTAGGATCGATCTGTGCGCGCGACAAGGTCAGAAAACATTGCGGGGTGCTCAAATGGGCAATACACGGACGGCCTGTCCATCCAGGAGGTGTTCCGAGATCATGACTGCGTTGACGAACGCGGGATCTTCGAACGTGAGGAACGCAAAGCTGCGCGACCTGGCATCGACGTCCCGAACGATGGTGCAGGCGTCGACTTCGCCAAACTCGGAAAAATGGTTTCGCAAGCCGTCTAGTTAAAAGAGATGGAAAAAGAAACGAGGGGGGAAAGCATCACACGCCGCCATCGGGCATTCAGTGAGTTAGCAAAATGGGCATGATATTGCAAAAGGGGGGTAGGATGAGCAGAGATAAAGTAGCATCGTTTGTATCCCAGGATAAGCCGCCGACAAACGTCTTGCTGTAAGCACGTGGCAGGTAGTACCAGAAACGAGATAAGCGACAGAGGTGCAGATGCAGAGCGGGCAGATGCAGAGCGGACGATATGTGTAGGCGAAGCAAAGCGACATAACGGAGAACGTAAGTTTTGACAACATCTTGGTAGCAAGATATGGCAAATATGAAGAAAAAGAGGAGACGGCACGTGAGGCGCGAGGCGATCCAAGTTCGCGGTAACATCTGGTAAAACGCATGTAGTAGTAGGGTAGCAGGAGGAGACCCGTACGCTTGGAGACTACCGCTAAGTAGCTGACACCGGCACGCCGCCCTTCATGTACAACAAGCCAAGAAGGCAGACACACCCTTCGTCTTTCATCTCAGACGGTCTGATCGGCCTCGCCTGCGCGTTGGTCGTGGGACTATTGGCGCCCGTCAAACCAGACGGAGTAACGGTCTGGTTAACCTGAAACTATGCGAGACGCGCGGCGTCAAGTTCCTGGCTAGGCGTCTGTCGATAAGAGGAAGAGATTTGTTCCGCCACCTGCGCCGAGTAGAATAACGGGACACCACCACCACTTGCAGAAGCTGGTTTGGCGAGCGGGGCATCCATAGCCGCGGCCGCGAGTCGAGTGTGGGGATGGGCTTCGCTTCTTCAGGCTCTTGGGCAGGAGTCACGTCTTCTCGCGGTTCGAGGAGTTCAGCACCGGCATCGTCGCCGACAGCATCAGTTATATTTGAAGGATTGTCAAGAGCGGAAACTGCAAAAATGTTCAAAAATACCTGCAAAAAGTAATGGTTAAACGAGAGAGGAGGGAGGGAAGAGGACAAAATAAGTTACCATCTTAGAGACGACAGTTCTCGGCTCTACCCATCAAATTCCTGAGTCGGCGTGAAACAACTGCCGAGCGTCATCGTGTTTACCCTTGACCTGCCATCTGCAATCGTCTCCAGAAATCTCATACTTCCTGTTACCAGCCTTCACTTTCTCCCCGCTGATTATCGTTTTTCCTCTCCCACTCAGTTAATTTTCCTTCATGGCGCACCCGCTACTCGCCTTCTAGCTAGTAAACAGGCTGACACCTTAGCCAGTAACCCCGTCGACGATATCACCACATGCATACACCTTATCCTTCTACTCACTCTGACGAGTTTGATCAACCTTACACGTCTTACTTTCACTAACATCGACTTCGACTAATCAACCATCCTCTCCCTAACCTCGGCCCCACATAGACATCACTCATCTTCTCCCCTCGCAAATCATAGGCGTCGTTCAGGTGTTCAGCATTGCCAGCGTCCGCCTTTCACGCACTTAGCCTAGGACACCTTCCAATTAGTTCACAAACAAGAGAGTCAGTCCCGTATGACACTTCATTGACGAGGCCGGACAATGTTCGGTCACTGCCCCGATTGTTCCGTCATCTCGTCACACAGTCCGCGCAGGACACGTTGATTAGCTCGGTGAGTCTGCCCCGTTTCGGTCTTCCCCTTCTATGCGGCATTTGATCTTTTTTCATTTGGAAGCCCACTCTAGTACTGAATGTTGTTGCTTCGGAATGCGAATGCTCTATTACCCCCTTCGCCACTTCTACTCTCCTATGACACACCAGCTCCCCCCTCGTCCATATTGGATCACTCCGTGGGTCGGAGCCGTGCTCGAACTGATATACCCTACACTATTCCAAGCGTTACGTCATCCAGTTCTCCTCATACGTTTCATATACACTTTTGACCCGAAAGTTTGAATGCGCAATGCTGAACCTGTCGGACCACCGAACTCAAAGTGCATCAGGTGCAAGGATCTCACTGCTTGGGCCTTGTCTGGGAGCTCGTTGTGAGTTCTACTACTATGCAAGAGCCTATCTCGGGAACCAGCTTGGTACGCCGTGTTCTCTTCTCCAATATCCGCACAGATGGACTCCTAGTGACCGACCGACCGATTCCCGGGGCGTTGTTCTCCGTGCAGATCTTGGCTGAAGCTACCAGAAATCAAGGAAGAAACTCCCGGTCACCTAAATCGGGAAAATCGGGAACGGACCAGAAAAAGAAAGACCCTTTTTCTACTAAAGAAAGTCTCTGCAGTCTCACAACCTGACGAATTCGCTCTGAAGAGGGGTGTCAGATAGAAGACAAGGATAGGGCCTCAGCTCTTCGGTTGATTCTATTTAAAATTCATATTTGTATTGCGCGACTCGAGCTTAATGGACGGATTTATATTATACCAACGCTTGGTGATCGTACAAAAACGCCTGTCTAATCGTGAACGAGAAATGTGAATTTGAACGCTGGGTGGGGGGAATTAGGAAGGAAAAGTGGGGCCTCCTTGTTCTGGTTCTCTGGGCCGTCGTGCATGATGCTTTGGAACCTCCGGGACGATTGATCTGCCAAGAGTGTTGAGCGACAGAAGATCAATGGTGCCGTCGCGCCGTTCCCGTCCGAGTTAGCGCTTCACTATGCGGTCCGGACTATTGAGTACCGTTTCGTTTCTGCTTGCGTTGCGCGGTCAACGACTCAATTCAATGGCTATGGTCGCGTGCGAACTCCGGCTCAACGTTCACCTACCTCTCTTTGGATTTCTCGCTCGACTCTACAAAACTCTTACCTTTCTGCCATCATCACCAATGAACTTACCTTCGCAGGCACCTTGCAAGCACATGTCACTGTCCATCCCGGGCCAGACATACATCGGAGATCATCGATGCCGCCTTGAGCGAGTACGAGAAGAAGACTAGGAAGCAACTTCTCGGCCATCTCATCGCTACTGAGCTTCAACAATGCGCCTCTGTCGATGCCATCTTAGCCATATTTCAAGGCCAAGTCGAGGTGTGTTAGTAGTTAAGGATGGCGATCAGAGGTCGATGAAGTGGATCGGTCCGGTGTTAGATGTCCTCTACACATTTTCTGGGACCCTCGGCGGGGTTGCCGGCGTGGTATGTCTCCGAAATCCAGTCCTAAGTGACCTGATAGTGCACCATAACGTTCTTTTGCAGGCTTTCCCCCAGCAGGGGCAATCATCACTGGACGATGGAGACAGCCCCTTGCACAAAATGACACGCGGCAAATACTGGTCCCAAGATGATGGTGCCGTGTTTCGTGGCTACTACTGGAGCGCGGCATGGACATGAACAGAATATGCGATGACCAGTGTACACCGTTACATGTTGCACAGGCCCAGTTTCGTGGGGCAAATACGAATCCCAGGAAGACGGCGTCCAAGCTATTGCCAGAACGCGATTCGAATGTGAGCGCACGAGGCAAGAACAAATGGACTCCGTCACATGCCGCATCCTACTACGGGAGGCCCGAGATCGTACGGCTACTTCTCGATCATGGTGAGGAAGCGAACGTGGAGGCTGACAATGGAGACACCTCTCGCACGTTTCGCGTCGTAAATGGTACGAACCCCAAGAAGATGGCGCTGCACGACGATACTGGAGCGCGGCGCAGACGTGAACAAACGACGGCGCACCGACCATTGCACGGTACTGCATAGCGCATCGTATTGGAGGAAGATCAATGTCGTGCAGCTTCTTCTCGAACATGGTGCAAACACAAACGTGGAGGCCAGCACGGGAGCTACACCCTTACACTCGGTTTCGTAGGGCGAACACGGATCTCAAGAAGATGGTGTTCGTATTGGACGGCTATTACTGGAGCATGGCACAGACGTGAACGCCAAGGCTAAGTCTGGTCTGGTCAGACCCAATAGATTCCGTCACTCGCAATCAGAGATTCAAGCTCTCTCAACTTCTTCCTGAGAATGCCGTGGCTTTTCATGCACAGAGAGCACGGGCAAGCTAAGTTACCACCATTTTCCCTCAGACCCGTCTAAACATGTTGACGACTCGCCAGGAAATAGCAGTAATATATAGTACGGAACTATTACACATGCAGTATCATATGCGTCGTGACAATTAGCTCCAGTAGGGACTCGGAGGATGTGGTACATGGTCGGAATGTCAGCCGTTTCGCGATCCCAAGACAAAATAAAGACGACAAACAAGGACACCATGATGATACGCGATGCAGATAGTAAGTAACTTAGTACGCCCAGCGCTGCCCACCATACCCATATTCTGCCGCATTCCGACACGCATGCCGCCCATCTCAGCAGCAGCAGCGCAGCCCATGCCCGCTGCACCGCCCATTCCGCCGCCCGCCGTGACCATGCTCCCATCCCCGCCCCGATCCCCGTCATACCGATCGTCCGCGTCCCGAGGCGCATCCCGCCGACCCTACCACCGCCCACCGCCCACGCCCTCTCCTCCTCCGCCCATATTTCTCATCATCGCCTTCGAGCCCATAGCGCCGACGCGCCGCCCATCGCGCACTCATGACGAATCGCACCATGCATGTGCCCCCGCCTACCATGGCACCATAAGGCGGGGCCCAGGGGTGGTGTCTATTCCGCCATGCATTGAGAAATCATCGACATTTCGCCGCCAGGGTTATTGGTGGATAGGGCATACTACTACCCATCGGCGTAGGATTCCCTGTCGGAACCTGGTCATTGTTAGAACTGTTGCCGTGTTTGGCGTGGTGAGTCAAACTTGAAGCTAGGCTTGAAGCACTGCCAACCATTGATCGGCTACCTCGGTGCGGGATTCCGGTTCCGTGAGAATTCCATATCCGGCGCTACATACTCTTGGTTTCAACTTCTTCAAGTTATCGTCCCCAACAAACTTACCTTCGCAAGCACCATGTCTTCGTCTACCCCGTCCGACTTCAAATCAATCTTCGATGCTGCCTTGGCCGAGTACAAGGAGAAGACTGGGAAAGAACTTCTCGACCATCCCCTCGCGACTGAGGTGCAACGGTGCATCTCTGTCGATGCTATCAAGGCCATATTTCAAGGCCAAGCCAAGGCGTTTCAGCGATTTAGGGATGGCGATCAGAGGTTGATGAGGTGGGTCAGTCCGGTGGTAGATGTCCTCTACACGTTTTCTGGCACCCTTGGCGAGGTTGCTGGCATGGTGTGTCCCTGAAACTCAGTCAACGATGACACCCTAACGTTATCATGGTTGCGCAGGCTGACGACGCCTAACTGGGGCGGATGAGTACAGGCTAGACAAATAAGGTACTAACAAACATACCTCAGTATCTGCGCACACAAACGACAGAGACTGAGGTACTACGCTACGAAACGGAGACGGTTTTATACTAAAACGCGTACAGTAACGGACTGGGGCTTCAAGCCCGTGGAAACATATGGCACAACTGATCGAGGCAGAAAGTCAGAGATACAAAATACGTAGACATCGCGCGGGTTTGCACGACGTCACCTCATCAATCGAATATCCGAGCTGTATAGTAACGGGAACGAATCACCGAGCAGTCAACTCACTTAAGTTACGAAACGAAACCTCACTTGAGTTCTCCAACACTCCCCCCTGCAGGAGTCATCTTTACTGGGATCGGTGTCCTCCTTGCTGTCCGTATCTTTGCCGCCGCTCTTCACAGACCCCTCTTAACACCGTGACTGTACCGTATAGGCGGCAAAAGATGTAAGATCGAGCCACGATGCGCTCGTCGAACTCTTTGAGCGCATTGAGAACTTCTTCAAGCGCCTCGGGGTGTACACTCAAGTTTTGTTGACTGCCGAAATGGCGGAAGTATTTGTGAAGATCCTGGCTGAGATACTCTCTATCCTCTCGATCGCGACGAAGGAGATGAAGCGAAAGCGAGCAAGTAAGTTGTTCCTCAGGATATACTTCTCACTTGACCGCTCTTTGGTCAGAAATATATTTCAGGAAACTCTTAGGAAGGACAGATATTGAAGACGCTTTGAGGAAATTAGATAGCCTGATACAGGAGGAGGTCCGGATGGCCAACGCTCAGATTGTGAATGATACTTCTCACCTCAGAGACGGTGCGCAGCATCCGATCAGTTACCCACTTTACGCTGAACGATTGTCCACCCAGATGTCAAGATAGCCAACGACCACATAGACGAAATAAAGTGTTCGTGATCTGCTACTTCCATCGCCTGACACTGAAACTTGGCCGCAGGGAAGCAGATAGAACAGGACGTTCGAAACTGGTTCTCTCCCCCGGACCCGTCAACAAACCACAACGCGGCGTGCGACGTTTACCATAACGTACCTCCCACGTGGTTCTTCGAAGCCAGTGTATTCAAATACTGGATGTCAAATGGTTCCCTCTTGTGGATCCACGGGAAACGTACGTTCCTATCATATTTTTCGGTTCATATCCTCATGGTCTCCTTGTCTACTTAGCCGGCTCAGGGAAGAGCATTCTTTGGTTTGTCATTTCCCAACCGTCGTTGCCAGTTACGGTACTTATGTTGACCACGAGTTCGGCAATCATACAACGCATCACGACATTACGCGACGACGGAAGCGCAACGTTGGCGTATTTCTACTTCGATTTTCGGGACGACGAAAAGCAAAACGTCCGCGATGTTGTTACATCTCTCTTAGTCCAGCTCTCGGTATACTCAAAGCCTTGTTGCGACATCATCTACCGTCTTTATTTGACACACGGGAAGGGAGCGCAACAATCGAGCAATAGCGTCTTGATAAACCGTCTAAAGGAGATGCTCATAATCGCGGTTCAACACCCAATTTTCATCATCATGGATGCACTCGACGAGTGTCCCGACTACGGTATGCCAACCCCACGAGAGGCAGTCCTCGACTTTGTGATGGACCTCGTTCGCCTACAAACCCCGAATTTGCATATATGTGTCACGAGTCGCCCGGAAGTTGACATCCAAGCTAAACTCAAGCCAATTGCCGTTAATGCGATTTCGCTTCACGACGAAAGTAGACGAAATATTGTTATCGCCGACTACGTCAGCTCCGTCGTGTCCTCGGATGAACGGATGATGAAATGGCGAGACGAGGACAAGAGACTGGTTGTCGAACAGCTCTCCGAACGAGCGGACGGAATGTAAGTGTGATCTTTCTTGCTCCGCGATAAATTCTCTAATCATGTATTGTACAGGTTTCAATGGGTATTCTGTCAACTTGAGATGTTGCGGAACGCAGTCCAACCGGACGTCCGAGCGATTCTCAAAATGTTACCGAAGACATTGGACGAGACTTACGAACGCGCGTTGAAGGAGATCAATGGGAGCAACCGAGAATACGCTCGTCGCCTCCTTCACTGCCTCGCGATTTCCGTCCGGCCTCTTCGTGTTGAGGAGCTAGCCGAAATCCTTACATTTGACTTTGATACGGCCAGGGGAGGCATTCCGAAGTTCCATCCGGACCGGCGGCCGAAGGACCAAGAGGAAGCTGTGCTGTCCATATGTTCGAGTCTAGTCACCGTCGTCAACAACCGGGGCTCTCGGATGGTCCAGTTTTCTCACCTGTCCGTCAAAGAGTTCTTGACATCAGATCATCTCGCATCTTCGACCAGACACCTCACCCCATATCACATTCTTCCCGGAACTGCGCACACCATCCTCGCGCAGGTCTGTCTGGGATTCCTCCTCCATTTAGACGACCACAACGACAATAAGGGTGTCAAGGGCTCCCCTCTGGCCGAATATGCGGCCAGACATTGGGTCGCGCATGCCCAATTCGAGGACGTTGCCACGCGTATCGAGAATGGAATGAAGGCCCTCTTTAACCCGGACAGGCCACATTTTGCGCTGTGGATAGGGCTAGACGACATGGACGCAGAGTCAGGCGGGAAGTTGCCGTCGGAGATAGCAAGTCCATTGTACTATTCGGCACTCTGTGGATTCCACGACCTAGTCCGACACCTCGCGACTAAACACCCGCAGCACGTCAACGCCATCGGTGGCACGTACGGGTTTCCGCTGGTTGCAGCATTATTCAGAAATCATGTGCCAGTGGCGGAGCTCCTGCTCAAGCACGGTGGGAGCGTTCATGTCCGGGACACAAGAAAGCAGACGGCGCTGCACAAAGCAATAGATCGGTACGAGAACGTCGCTATCGATGCGGTGCAGTTTCTACTTGAACGTGGCGCGGATGTGAATGCCCGGCGCGATGATCTCTGCACTCCACTACATCTAGCAGTGAACACCGGAGAGCTCTTGGTCGCTCAGATGTTACTTGACCATCGAGCCGACGTCAACTCTCGGAACGAGGACGGCCAGACTCCACTGCACCTGTTGTTCAGACGGCAGTTTTCCCAAGACGAAGACAATTGCTCTGATATTGCCAAGTTGTTACTGAAACACGGCGCGAACGTGAAGGAGAAAGACAAAGACAACGTAACGCCACTGCATTTGGCAATCTACAATAAGAGGCCCGAGATGGTACCGGTGCTACTCAACCATGGCGCAAACGCCGATGCGGGGATTGACCAGGGCGACACCCCATTGCAAATGGTTTTAAGGAGCAACGACTACACCCAAGAAGATGGGATTGTACGGCTATTGCTAGGACACGACGCAGAAGTGTATGCACGAGGCAACTACTGTTGGAGAACTCAAGTGAGGTTTCGTTTCGTAACTTAAGTGAGTTGACTGCTCGGTGATTCGTTCCCGTTACTATACAGCTCGGATATTCGATTGATGAGGTGACGTCGTGCAAACCCGTGCGATGTCTACGTATTTTGTATCTCTGACTTTCTGCCTCAATCAGTTGTGCCATATGTTTCCACGGGCTTGAAGCCCCAGTCCGTTACTGTACGCGTTTTAGTATAAAACCGTCTCCGTTTCGTAGCGTAGTACCTCAGTCTCTGTCGTTTGTGTGCGCAGATACTGAGGTATGTTTGTTAGTACCTTATTTGTCTAGCCTGTACTCATCCGCCCCAGTTAGGCGTCGTCTTGTTGTACAGGTGAATAAATAGTCTCTGTCGTTTGTGTGCGCAGATACTGAGTTAGGCGTCGTCTTGTTGTACAGACATCGCCCGCGCACACGTTTAATCACTCACATACTTTATATCCATATATTTCCATATCCAAATCGTCCAAACCTTTCTATAGGTTATGGGTCCACTTGCTATGAATGATCCCCTCCCCACCTCTATCCCCCGTCTCGATCCCACCGGCTCCAACTGGGCTATTTTCTCGATGCGCTTCCAGGAAGCCATGGAGGCTAACCAGAAGTGGGGCCACTTTACTGGCAAATCTACCTGTCCTGTCGCGGCTGACCCGAACAAGCCTACGGACGACGAGAAGAAGGCCATCGCCGAGTGGAACCATGATGAGACTGTCGCCATTTACCTTCTATCCCAACGCCTACCCGACTCCACCGCTGTCCGTCTCCGGGCTCTCACTTCCACCAAAGAACGCTGGGACAAAGTTACTACAGAGTTCAGCGTTAAAAGCCAGTACGCGGAGACAGATATGCTCACCGCTTTCTCAGAGATGCGCTGCCCGCGCGGCGGGGATGTTCGCACGTTCCTTGGCCAGATGCGCGTGAAGCGCGAGGAGCTCGCGGCTGTGGGCGTCACCATGCCTGAGAAGGAGTATCGGTCAGCTATCATCAAGGCCATCCCAGACGAGATGTCCAAGTTCGCCTCGAGCTTACTCACTGCTGCCCGCGTCATATCCCCTGCCACTGACATCGACCCCGACACCCTCATTGACCACATTTCCGAGGAGGCCGACAGGTTAGTGGCGCGACGCAAGCGTGAAGGGGGCTCCACTGGCAAAGGGAAGCAGTCCCAGAGCCAAGACGAGGCGATGGCGGCCACCCAAGGGGACGGAGGGAAGAAACGCAGGAAGGGGAAGTGCCACAATTGTGGCAAACTCGGTCACTGGGCACGAGAGTGTCGGTCGCCGAAGAAAGATACCCAGAATCAGGCGCAGAGCCAGTCGTCGGGGCAGTCCAGTTCACAAGGTCAGCCGCCGTCGTACTCTAACGCCAACAAGTCCGAAAACAAGCCTGTCGGATCGGCCAACGTCGTGGCCGCGTCTGAAGATCCCGAGGGCTGGCAGTCCGTCGAGCCTGACGGATGCTGGTCGGCTGTGTTTGTCGGCGACGTCCTCGAGCTTCCAGGGGCCGTTGTCTCCACTCAGCTGTGCGAAGAGGCAGGGGCGGGTGCCGTGTCATCTGGCGGGCTCGCAGCAGCTGTCATCACGCAGGTTGAAGAGGAGAAACGCACTCGCGTTGAGCTTTATGATTCAGGCGCCACGTGCCACATTTCCCCCTATCGCGACGACTTCTCGACTTACCGTCCACTGGACCCCCCGCTCTTCTTGAATGCAGCTAATGGTCAGCAGTTCCCGGCCGTGGGCACGGGGAGTATGGTCGTCAACGCGCCGAACGGCTGCGGACAGTCCGAGCTTACGCTCGAGGACGTGTTGCACGCGCCGTCTGTCGGTTACACCCTGGTGTCGCTCGGGGCACTGGATGGCTTGGGCTACCGCATAGCCATCGGCGGGGGCCACTTGGAGATCCAGTCGCCCAACAGCCACCGCCTTGCCCGCATCGCGCGTTCGCCGTGCGGGCTGTACCGCGTCTCTCATGAGGAGGATGGCGGTTACGCTGTGGAGGTAGTCAGCGTCATGGAGCTGCATCGTCGCATGGGGCACATTGCTCCCACAAGTGCTCGCAAACTCGTGGAAGATGGACTTGTTACCGGAATCGCTCTCGACCCGACATTGCGGGAGGAGCACTGCGAGGCGTGCATTTTCGCGCGCGCTACCCGGCAGTCGATCCCTAAATCTCGGGTCAGTCCACAAGCCCAGCGGTTCGGCGACGAAATCCATACGGACGTCTGGGGCCCCGCTCCGGTGTCGACTCGACGCGGACGGCGCTACTTCGTCACGTTCACGGACGATGCTACACGCTTCACTCTCACCTATCTCCTGGTCGCTAAGAGCGACGTCCTCACCTTCTACCGCCAGTTCGAAGCGTGGGCGAAGACCCAGAACCACTGCGACGCGTTCAAGGTCTTGCGCTCCGACCGAGGCGGCGAGTACTTGAGCGCAGAGTTCGATCGGCACCTTGCAGCTGCCGGTACCGCGCGCCGACTCACCGTCCATGACACGCCGCAGTTGAACGGCGTGGCCGAACGCCTGAACCGCACTCTTGTCGAGAAGGTGCGGGCGCTGCTACACATGGCTAACCTCCCCCAGAACATGTGGGGGGAGGCGTTGAGGCACTCTACTTGGCTGAAGAACCGCACTTCGACGCGGGCTCTTGGCGGCAAGACACCTTGGCAGGCGTTGTACGGGACGCCGCCCGACTTGTCTAGGCTGAAGCGGTTCAGGGAGACGGTCTGGGTTCACGACTCTGACGGATCCAAGCTGGACCCGCGCGCTCGCGAAGGCCGTTGGATCGGCTTCGACATCGAGTCGCGCGGCCACCGAATCTACTGGGCGGCAAACAGGTCAGTCGGCATTGAACGCAACGTGTATTTCGCTGCGGCTGAGCGGCTCGAGGGGGAGTCTTTGGACGTACCTACCCCCACAACTTTGCTGAGCGAGCCACACGCCGCACCGCCGACGTTGCCTCCACCCCCTATGCCAGCGTTGCCTGCGCCGACGCCGCCATCTGCTCCACCCCCTCAGCCTACACCTCCCTCTCCTGAGTCCCCTCTGTCTTCGCTGTCTTCGCTGTCCGAGGTAGAAGATATGCTGCCTGAGCCCGAGCCAGCGCGCTCCACTCGTCTTCGCAAGCCGTCCCGAATTGTGCGGGAGCTTCAGGCCGGTGTCGGTGTTGCGTCCACACGCCGTTCTGACCCTGTCATCCCTAGGGGAGTATCCGTTCCCGGTGGCTTTGATGAAGACGAGGAGATGGCCGACGTGGCCGCGGAAGCTTGGTCTGTTGAGGCCGGTTTGCCCGCGCTGCGTGAGAGTTGGGACGGACTTGAGGTGGCTCTAGCTGCCGAGATCGCTGACTCAGAAGCGCTTGAACCGCGCAACTTGGCTGAGGCGAAACGCAGGCCTGACTGGCCTCTGTGGGAGCAAGCCATTCGCGAAGAGCTCGCCACCCTCCACACTGCCGGCACCTGGACTCTAGAGCACGCACCACCCGGGGCCAACGTCATTGGGTCCAAATGGGTCTTCAAGGCCAAGAAGGACGCCTCGGGCAAGGTCGTCCGGTACAAGGCGAGGCTCGTCGCGCAAGGCTTCAGCCAGGTTGAAGGAGTTGATTATTTCGACACTTACGCCCCAGTAGCCAAGCTCGCGTCATCGCGCACGGTCATCGCAATGGCAAATCGGTTCGGAATGGAGTTACAGCAGGTGGACATTAAAGGTGCGTACCTCAACGGCGAGCTCATGGCCGACGAGGTATTGTACATGCGCCACCCCCCTGGCTATCGTGAAGACTCTTCCGGGCGTGTCCTGCGTCTGCGCAAATCACTCTACGGACTCAAGCAGGCAGGAAGGCGCTGGTACCAGAAGTTTGTCCAGATCCTCAGTTCGCTCGGTTTCCAGCAGTGCAAGGTCGACCAAGCAGTATTCTTCAAGCACTCCAAGAAGCCTCAGGTCCAGATCGTCGTCGCCGTGCATGTGGATGACTGCACGATTGCCGCGAATAGCGCCGCGGCCGTCGATGCGTTCAAGGCCGGGCTCCGCAAGCACGTTGAGGTCACGGACCTTGGCGAGCTGCACTGGATGCTCGGCATTGAGGTCAAGCGAGACCGTGCTGGCGGGACTGTGCATCTGTCGCAGCGGTCATACATCGATTCGATCCTGCGTCGGTACGGCTTCGAAGACGTGAAGCCTGTCTCCACCCCATTCGACACGCAGATCCGGCTCACTCTCGAGCAAGCCCCGGCGGATGCGGCTGAGTTCGCGGTCATGCGCGACATGCCCTACCGCGAGGCTGTTGGCGCACTCAATTGGGCCGCGCTCGCGACACGCCCCGACATCGCGTTCGCAGTCTCCACTGTCGCCAGGTTCTCGGCCAACCCCGGGATGGCACACTGGACTGCGGTAAAACGCATCTTCCGCTATTTGGCGGGGACGCGCGATTTGTGGCTCACGTATGGCGAGGCACGCCGCACCCTTGTGGGGTACGCGGACGCAGATGGCAGCATGTCTGAGGACCGGCGCGCGATCACCGGATACGCCTTCCTCATCGACGGTGGTGCAGTGTCCTGGTCCTCGAAGAAGCAAGAGATTGTATCACTCTCGACCACAGAGAGCGAGTACGTGGCGGCTACACACGGTATGAAGGAGGCCCTTTGGCTCCGCAACCTGCTCGCCGAGGTCTTCGAGCCGATCGCGGACGCCACGACGTTGTTCTCGGACAACCAGTCTGCGATAGCGTTGACGCGCGACCATCAGTTCCACCCCCGCACCAAGCATATCGATGTGCGCTACCACTTTATTCGCTGGGTGGTAGAGAGCGGCGCGCTGCGCCTCGTTTATTGCCCGACCGCTGACATGATCGCGGACGTGCTGACTAAAGTGCTCCCGTCGCCGAAGGTGAAGCACTTTGCTGAGTGTCTAGGACTTCGCGTGGTTTGAGGGGGAGTGTTGGAGAACTCAAGTGAGGTTTCGTTTCGTAACTTAAGTGAGTTGACTGCTCGGTGATTCGTTCCCGTTACTATACAGCTCGGATATTCGATTGATGAGGTGACGTCGTGCAAACCCGCGCGATGTCTACGTATTTTGTATCTCTGACTTTCTGCCTCGATCAGTTGTGCCATATGTTTCCACGGGCTTGAAGCCCCAGTCCGTTACTGTACGCGTTTTAGTATAAAACCGTCTCCGTTTCGTAGCGTAGTACCTCAGTCTCTGTCGTTTGTGTGCGCAGATACTGAGGTATGTTTGTTAGTACCTTATTTGTCTAGCCTGTACTCATCCGCCCCAGTTAGGCGTCGTCTTGTTGTACAGGTGAATAAATAGTCTCTGTCGTTTGTGTGCGCAGATACTGAGTTAGGCGTCGTCTTGTTGTACAGACATCGCCCGCGCACACGTTTAATCACTCACATACTTTATATCCATATATTTCCGTATCCAAATCGTCCAAACCTTTCTATAACTACCGCATATCTACGTCAGATTGGGCAAGCTGCTTTGGGAGGGATAAGGTCGGGCAGGCGCTTGGCATTGGGACATTTTTCAAAGCGGAGAACAACCGGGACCAGACCGCATTCCGCCTATGGATACAAGGTAAGAATTACTCCCAAGAACATCATCTCGAAGTCACATTATCCCTAGAGTGCAGCGTGAATGGGAATATACAAGACAAGTACGACACAATCCTGTTACACTCCGCATCTTACCATGGAAGGCCGGAGATGGCACGAATGCTGCTTAATCATGGTGTCAAATCGAATGCGAAGAACCATCTAGGAGAGACTGCTATGCATGTGGTGTCACGAAGCAGATATAACTCGAAAGATGGAGTTCGTGTTGCATTGCTACTACTAGAGTGCGGCATAGATGTGAACGCGCAAGATAAGGATCACGACTCCCCGTTGCATTCCGCATCCTACAATGGGAAGCTCGAAATCGCACGCGTACTTCTCGACCATGACGCAAATGTGAGTGCGAAGAACGACAAGAGTGAGACCCCGCTGCACCAGGTGTCGCAAGGCGAATACGAATCTCAATCAGATGGCGTCGGTATTGCACAGCTGTTACTAGATCGCGGAGTGGATGTGAATGCTCAAGACGAAGTCGACTGGACGCCATTGCACTCTGCTGCCTACAATGGGAAGCCCGAGATTACGCAGGTCCTTCTCCACCACGGTGCGAAGGTGGACGCGGAAAACAACCTGGGAGAAACTCCATTGCACCTAGTGCAACATGGAAACTTTGGCCCCCAAGATAGTGTTCGCATCGCACGCCTATTACTGGATGGCGGAGTGGACGTGAACTCTCGAGACAAGCGTGATTGGACCCCATTACATGCCGCATCTTACTATGGGAGGCTCGAGATTGCACAGGCGCTTCTCGATCATGGCGCAATAGCAAAGGCGAAAGACGGCGAGGGCAAGACACCATTGCACCAAGTGTCGCAAGGCAACTTTGAGTCAGATGATGGTGTCCACATCGCACAACTCTTACTAGATCGCGGTGTCGATGTGAACGCTCAAGATAAGAAACATGCAACCGCACTACATTTGGCATCCTGGTGCGGGAAGCTCGAGATTGTGCGAGTGCTTCTTGGACATGCTACCGTGAAGAATCCCCCGAGCCAGACTCCTTCGCACCTAGGCTTAGAAGGTGCATATTTTCCCCGAAACATATACGTCGTCTTACTTACATTCTTCCACTGCGCGCCGCAGGCGTGAATACACTTGACAAGAACAACTGGACCCCGTTGCATTGCGCGTGCCACAATGGGATGCTCGAGATCGCACGGTTCCTTCTCGACAATGGTGCAAAGGTGGACGCCGTGGGTGAATTGGGCGACACCCCATTGCACTCCGTATCACTAGGCAAATGCGACTCCGAGGAAGCTGCTGTTGGCGTTGCACGTCTATTATTGGAGCGTGGGGGGGACATTAACGCACGACGCAAGGATCTCTCGACGCCGTTGCATACCGCATCGCTCAATGGGAAGCTCGAGATCGCACGGTTCCTTCTCGACAATGGTGCAAAGGTGGACGCCGTGGGCAAGTGGGGCAACACCCCATTGCACGATGTATCACAAGGCAAATGCAACTCCGAGGAAGCTGCCGTTGGTGTTGCACGTCTATTATCGGAGCGTGGCGGAGACATAAACGCACGACTCAAGAGTCGTCTCTACACACCGCTGCATGTCGCGTCCTACTTCGGGAAGCTCGAGATCGCACGGTTCCTTCTCGACAATGGTGCAAAGGTGGACGCCGTGGGCGAATTGGGCGACACCCCATTGCACTTCGTATCACTAGGCAAATGTGACTCCGAGGAAGCTGCCGTTGGCGTTGCACGTATATTATTGGAGCGTGGGTGGGACATTAACGCACGACGCAAGGATCTCTGTACACCGTTGCATCTCGCGTCCTACAATGGGAAGCTCAAGATCGCACAGTTCCTTCTCGACAATGGTGCAAAGGTGGACGCCGTGGGCGAGTGGGGCGATACCCTATTGCACTTCATATCACTAGGCAAATGCGACTCCGAGGAAGCTGCTGTTGGCGTTGCACGTCTATTATTGGAGCGTGGCGGAGACATTAACGCACGACGCAAGGATCTCTGCACATCGTTGCATACCGCATCGCTCAATGGGAAGCTTGAGATCGCACGGTTCCTTCTCGACAATGGTGCAAAGGTGGACGCCGTAGGCGAGTGGGGCAACACCCCATTGCACGACGTATCACAAGGCAAATGCGACTCTGAGGAAGCTGCCGTTGGTGTTGCACGTCTATTATTGGAGCGTGGCGGAGACAGAAACGCACAACTCAAGAGTTTCTACACACCATTGCATGTCGCGTCCTACTTTGGGAAGCTCGAGATCGCACGGCTCCTTCTCGACAATGGTGCAAAGGTGGACGCCGTGGGCGAATTGGGCGACACCCCATTGCACTCCGTATCACTAGGAAAATGCGACTCCGAGGAAGCTGGCGTTGGTGTTGCACGTCTATTATTGGAGCGTGGTGGGGACATTAACGCACGACGCAAGGATCTCTGCACACCGTTGCATCTCGCCTCCTACTCTGGGATGCTCGAAATCGCACGGTTCCTTCTCGACAATGGTGCAAAGGTGGACGCCGTGGGCGAGTGGGGCGACACCCCATTGCACTTCGTATCACAAGGCAAATGCAACTCCGAGGAGGCTGCCGTTGGCGTTGCACGTCTATTATTGGAGCGTGGCGGAGACATAAACGCACGACTCAAGAGTCTCTGGACACCATTGCATATCGCATCGCTCAATGGGAGGCTCGAGATTGCACGGTTCCTTCTCGACAATGGTGCAAAGGTGGATGCCGTGGGCGAGTGGGACGACACCCCATTGCACGACGTATCACAAGGCAAATGCGACTCTGAGGAAGCTGCCGTTGGGGTTGCACGTCTATTATTGGAGCATGGCGGAGACATAAACGCACGACTCAAGAGTCTCCGGACACCGTTGCACGTCGCGTCCTACTTTGGGAAGCTCGAGATCGCACGGTTCCTTCTCGACAATGGTGCAAATGTGGACGCTGTGAGCGAGTACGGCGACACCTCATTGCACGACGTATCACAAGGCAAATGCGACTCCGAGGAAGCTGCTGTTGGGGTTGCACATCTATTATTGGAGCGTGGCGGGGACATAAACGCACAAAGCAAGAATCTCTCGACACCGTTGCATATCGCGTCCTACTTTGGGAAGCTCGAGATCGCACGGTTCCTTCTTGACAATGGTGCAAATGTGGACGCTGTGGGCGAGTTCGGCAAGACCCCATTGCACTTCGTATCACAAGGCGAATATGACTCTGAGGATGCCGGCGTTGGTGTCGCACGGCTATTATTGGAGCATGGTGCCGACGTGAACGCCAAGGCCAAGTCTGGTAAGACCCCACTTGATGTGACACCCTACGTGCGGCGCAAGGTCGCCCAACTTCTTCGCGATCATGGCGCGAGTCCCGGGGCAAGCTCAAGTCGGACCGGCCCCTTCAGAAGGTAGGTGGCGACGTCAACTGTTTGCACTTAGACCTGTCGAAACATGCTGACGAGGCGCCAGGAACTAGCTCCAACAGATAGTGGTACAGAACTGTAGCATCTACACTCTTCCATGAATCGTGACGATTAGTTCTAGTAGGGACTCAGAGTATAGCGTAGTAGTACATGGTCGATGTGCGATGTGATAACCGTTTCGCGATTCCAAATCAAAAACAAATGACAGACAGATAGACAGACAAGGACACTATGATGATACGCAATGCAGATAAGTAACTTAGTAGTAGTAACAGGTGAAAACAATGCACGACAGACAGTGCAGCAAACCGTCAAGAGAAGCACAACCTAAGAAACGACGTCACCGCGCATACGGGTGGAACCCATGTTGTCCATGATTCGTGACGCGCGCAGGCCCAGGGCCCTGGTTCATCCCCGGCCGACCACGCCCAACCCCGCCGCCCATCATGCCCATATTCTGCCGCATGCCCATGCCCATGCCACCGCCTGCCGGGACCATCCCACCCATGCCCGCCCTGGCCCCCGTCATGCCAATCGGACCCATCCCAAGATGCATCCCGCCGACCCCGACCCCGACCCCGACCCCGACCCCGCCGCCGGTCATGCCCATGTTCGCCCCTCCGCCCATGTTGCCCGCGCTCGCCATAGGGCTCATCACGCCGACGCCCCGTTGCCCATCCCACCCATCTCTCCCATGCCCCCGCCCATCATCGCGCCGCATGGCGTGTTGCCCATCCCGCTCATCATGCGTTGGTACATCATCGACATGTCGCCGGCGCCGGGATTGTTCATCGACATGTAGGGCATGTTGCTGCCCATTGGCGCGGCGTTACCTGCCGCGACTTGGCCGTTGTTGAAATTGTTGGTCAGCGTGGTGGCAACATGGCCAAGTCGTTGCTGATCGCGTTGGCTCCGCGGTTGTGCCGTTTTCACTTCAATCTAAGCGCGGGTAAAGGTAAGACCAAAGCATGTGGGAAAACGTGAAACACACCTGCTTGTCATCGAGAATGAGCCCCAACTTTCCAACCAGCTGAGCGTCGTTGCTGTTATCTTCAAACGCGAATCCCTTCGACCGGCCCGTCTCGCGGTCCACCATTACCGTGGCGTCGACCACCTTTCCATATTTGGAAAAGACACGCATCGAATCCGCGGTTGAATGCGGTGCCAATCCGCCGACGAAATACCGCGTGTTGCGCAGGTGCTCTTCGCGCGGAATCGGACGTTTAGGGTCGATCTGTACGACGTTAGTTGGGCGAGACGCTCACATGGTTCAGTACACGGACGGCCTTTCCATCCAGGAAGTGTTCCCGGATAATGAACTGCGTTGACGGACGCGGGCTCCTCAAACGTGAGGAATGCAAAGCCGCGTGACTTGCCGTCGGCGTCCCGAACGATGGTGCAGGCGTCGACTTTGCCAAACTCGGAAAATAGTTTCGCAAGCCCTCTAGTTAATGAAAGGAAGGAAAAGATAAAGTGCATCACACGCCGGACATTCAGTGAATTAGCAAAATGGATATGAGATTGCAAAAGGGAGGGGGTAGGATGAGCAGAGATAAAGTACCATCGGTTGTATCCCAGGATAAGCCGCCGACAAACATCTTGCTGTAAGCACGTGGCGGGTAGTACCGGAAACGAGATAAGCGACAGAGGTGCAGATGCAGAGCGGACGATAGCCGTAGGCGAAGTAAAGCGACATAGCGGAGAACACAAGTAAGTTTTGACGACATCTTGGTAACAAGATATGGAAATATGAAGAAAACGAAGAGACGGTACGTGAGGCGCGAGGCCATCCAAGCTCGCCGTAACATCTGGTAAAATGCATGTAAGTTAGCAGGGTAGCAGTGAGTACAGGTGGAGACTACCGCTAAGTAGCTCACACCGACACACCGCCCTTCACGTACAACGACAGCAGCATGACGATGATGGAGCAAGCCAAGGAGACAGACGCACCCTTCGCCTTTCATCTCGGACGGTGGAATCGGCCTCGCCTGCGCATCGGCCGTGGGACTCGTAGCGCCCGTCGAGCCAGACGACGGAGCGCCGGTCAGGTTAACCGAAACTGTGCGAGACGCGCGGCGTCAAGTCGCCCCCGTTCCTGGCTAGGCGTCTGTCGATAAGAGGAAGAGAATTGTTCTGCCACCTGCGCCGAGTAGGAGAGCGGGAGAGCGCCGACGCTCGCAAAAGCTGGTTTTGGGGGCAGTGCATCAGCGTTGCTTAGCCGCAGCCGCAGCCGCGAGTCCAGCGTGGGGATAGGCTTCGCCAAGGGCTTCGCTTCCTCGGGTTCTAGGGTAGCAGGGGTCACGTCTTCTGGTGGTTCGAGGAGTTCGGCACCGGCATCACCGCTGACAGCGTCAGTTATGTTGGAAGGATTGTTAAGAGTGGACACTGCAAAATATTCAAAAAGACCTGGAGAGAGAAGGGGACAAAGTGTTACGAAGTCAGGTGACCACGGGAGTAGGCCCATGCGTCATCGCCTTACAGTAGAGTCAAACAACTGCCAAGGCGATTGTCGCCTTACTTGCCAGTCTGCTATCTTTCCCATCAATCTCATACTTCCTGTTACCCTCACTTCGTCTTCCCACTGCTTATCGTCTTTCCTTTCCCACTAATTCTCCTTCCTGGTGCACGCCTTACTCATCTTTTAGCCGGCAAACAGCTTGACGTCTCAACGATCTCAACCAGTAACCCCGTCGGTGTCGCTGCTCCATTCGGAGGGACGATACCTTTGTTGACATATGGGATATCATCGCATACATCTACCTCATCCTTCTACTCACCCGCTCTGATCAACCCTACACGTCTCACTCTCACTAACATCGACTTCGAGCAATCATCCTCTCCCTAACCTCTGCCCCACATGGACATCACTCAACTTCTCCCCTCGCAAATCATAGACATCATTCAGATGTTCAGTGCTGCCGACGTCCGCCTTTTGAGCGTCTTCTAGTCAGTCCACAAACGTGAGAGTTAGTTCTGCATGACACTTCATTGACCAGGCCGGCTACTACTTTGATTGTTCCATCATCTCTTCACGCAGTCCACGCAGGGACATGTTGATAAGTTCGGTGAGTCTGTCCCGTTTCGGTCTTTCCCTTCTATGCGATATTCGACCTCTATGCCTTCTTTTCATTTAGAAGCTCCCTCTGGTACTGAATGTCTCTGCCTCGGGATACGCATGCTCCATTCCTCCCTTCGCCACCTCGGCACACCAGCTCCCCCCTCATCCATGCAGGATTGCTCCGTGGGACGGAGCCGCGCTCGAACAACACTCGACATACCTTACGCCATTCCAAGTGTTACGTCTTCCAGTTCCTCTCATACTTTTCATCTACCCTTTTGACCTGAAAGTTCAAACGCGCAGCGCTAAACCTGTCCGACCATCGACCTCAAAGTGCACCGGATGCGAGGCTCGCGCTGCTTGGGCATTGTCTGGGCTCTTGCACGCACGCTGTGAGTCCGACCGCCATGCAAGGGCCCATCTCGGCCACCAGCCTGGCGTGCAGTGCTCTCCTTCTCCAATATCCGTACAGACGGACTCCTGGTGACCAGCCGATTCCTGAGGTATTGTTGTTCGCCGGGCAGAGGTTGGCTGAAGCTACAAGAAACCAAGCAAGAAACTCCCGGTCACCGAAATCGGGAAGATCGGGAACGGACCAGGAGAAGAAAGCCCCTTTTCCTACTCTGAAGAAGGTCTCTCTGCGGTCTCGCACCCTAACGAATTTTCTAAATTGCTTTATTTTGAAGCGTGTCCGACAGAGGACGAGGATAGGGCCTCGGCTCTTCGGTTGACTCTATTTTAAAATCCGTATTTGTATTGCATGGCTTGAGCTCAATGGACGGCCTCATATTATAACGCTCGGTGGTCGTACAAAACGCCTGTCTATAATTGTGGATGAGAAATGTGAATTTGAACATTGGGTGTGGGGAAAATTATGAAGGAAAAGTGGCCCGGGGGCCTCCTTGTTTTGGTTCTCTGGGCTGTCGTGCATGCTCATACTTTGGTGTCTCGGGAACGAATGAACTGCCAAGCGACAGAAGATACGTTATAATGATCACGACGTCGCGCCGGTCCCGTCCGAGTCAGCACTCTTAACTCATTCTTCACTGTGC
Organism: Lactarius deliciosus; assembly: GCA_021525775.1. Lineage (NCBI taxonomy): Eukaryota > Fungi > Basidiomycota > Agaricomycetes > Russulales > Russulaceae > Lactarius > Lactarius deliciosus. The sequence continues at coordinate 13,928 of JAKELK010000353.1, read as the reverse complement.
CTCCTGGTCCGGACTATAGAGTACCTTACCGCTTTGTTGCGTGGTTAAGGACTCAACGTTCAACGGCCATGGTCGCGTGCAAACTCCAGCTCAACAGTCACCTACCTCTCTTTGTGTTTCTCGCTCGACTCTACAATCTCTTACCTTTCCGCTATCATTACCGACAAACTTACCTGCGCAAATACCTTGCAAGCACCATGTCACCGTCCATCCCGGGCCAGACATACTACCTCGGAGTTCAAATCAATCATCCATGCCGCCTTGAGCGAGTACGAGAAGCAACTTCTCGGCCATCCCATTGCTACTGTGCTTCAACGATGCGACGCTGTCGATGACATCTTAGCCGTATTTCAAGCCAAGCCGAGCATTTCAGCAATTAAGGATGGCAATCAGAGGTCGATGAAGTGGATCAGCTTGGTGGTAGACGTCCTCTACATGTTTTCTGGGACCCTTGGCGGGGTTGCTGGCGTGGTATGTCTCCGAAATCCGGTCCTTAGTGACTTAAAAGTACGCTCTAACGTTCCTTTGCAGGCTTTCCCCCCAGCAGGAGCCATATTTACTGGACAATGAAAACCGCCCCTTGCACAAGACGACATGCGACAAATACGGGTCCCAGATGTTGTCCGTGTCGCGCGGCTACTAGAGCACAGCATGGACGCGAACAGAATACGCAGTGACCAATGCAGACCGTTACGTGTCGCATCTTACTGCGGGAAGCTCGGGGTGGTGCAGCTCCTTTTCGAACGTGGTACAAAAGTAGACGTGGAGGCCGCCAGCAAATGCGCCATACCCTCGCACTGGGGCGAATACGAATCCCGGGAAGACGACACCCATCTCGGACGGCTATTGCTAGAACGCGATTTGGATGTGAGCGCACGAGGCGAGGAAAAATGGACACCGTTACATGCCGCATCCTACCACGGGAAGCTCGAAATCGTACGGCTGTTTCGCGGCCTTGGTGCAGAGGCGAACCGAACGCGGAGGCTGATAATGGAAACACCTAGTTTCGCGTAGTGAATACGAACGCCAGGAAGATGGTGTCTGCGTTGCCCGACTATTACTGGAACGCGGCGCAGACGTGAACAAACAACGGCGCAAGGACCATTGCATGGCACTGCATAGAAGAAGATCGATGCCGCGCAGCTTCTTCTCGAACATGGTGCGAGCACAAACGCGGAGGCTAGCACGGGAACTACACCCTTGCACTCGGTTTCGTGGGGTTCACACGGATCCCGAGGAGATGGTGTTCGTATTGGACAGCTATTATTGGCGCGGACGTGAACGCCAAGGCCAAGTCTGGTCTGGTCAGACCCCCAAGAGATTCCGCAACTCGCAATCAGAGATTCGAGCTCGCCCAAGTTCTTCCCAAGAATGCCGTGATTTTTCACAGAGACTACAGACAAGCTAGGTAGCCACCATATTCTCTCAGACCTGTCGAAGCATGCTGACGATTACCCAGGAATTAGCAGCAATATGCGGTATCATATACTTCATGGTCGGTTTGCGATGTCATATAGATAAATGTCACTGTTTCGCGACTCCAAAGAAAAATAAGAATGATGGACAGAGAGACAGACAGGGAACCTATGCCGATACGCAATGCAGAAAAGTAACTTAGTCGTAATACTAGTAACGCCCACAAAGCACGACAGACAGTGCAGCAAACCGCCAAGAGAAGTGAGACCCAAGAAACGACAACATCACTGTGGAACCCATGTTGGCGGCCACGATTCGTGACGCGCGAAAGTCCCGGGCCCTGGTTCATCCCCGGTCGATCTCGCCGCCCGTCTTACCCAGAGTCTGCCGCATGCCGCCCATAGCAGCAGCAGCGCCTTGCATCCCCCCCGCAGCGCCCATGCACCCTCCCGCCGAGACCATGCTCCCCATGCCCATCCCAGCCCCCGTCATGCCGATCGGGTCCATCCCAAGACGCATCCCGCCGATCCCGCCGGCAGCCATGCCCATGTTCGCTCCTCCGCCCATGTTGCCCGCGCTCGCCATAGGGCTCATCCCGCCGACGCCCGCGTGGCCCATCGCCCCAATCCCTCCCATCCCCAATCGCCCCATGCCCATGGCCATCATTGGGTTGAAGCCGCCCATCATGCCCATGCCCCCGCCCATCATCGCGCTGTATGACGTGGTGCCCATTCCCGCTCATCATGCGTTGGTACATCATCGAGCGCCGGGATTGTCCATCGACATGAAGGGCATGTTGCTGCCCATCGGCGCAGCGTTTCCTGCTGCGACTTGACCGTTGTTGAAATTGTTGGTTGGCGTGGCGGCAGCATGTCCGAGTCGTTGCTGATCGCGTTCGCCGCGTGGTTGTGCCGTTTTCACTTCGATCTAAGCACAGGTAAGTAACCGATGACATGTGAGAAAACGTGAAACACACCTGCTTGTCATCGAGAATGATCCCCAACTTTCCAACGAGTTGGGCGTCGTTGCTATTATCTTCAAACGTGACAAAGCCGAATCCTTTCGACCAGCCCGTCTCGTGGTCCACCATTACCGTGGGGTGACCACCTTTCCACATTTGGAAAAGAACGCATCCACGGTCGAATGCGGTGCCAATTCGCCGACGAAATACCGCGTGTTGCGCGGGTGCTCTTAGCGCGGAATCGCTCGTTTAGGATCGATCTGTGCGCGCGACGAGGTCAGAAAACTTTGCGGGATGCTCAAATGGGCAGGACACGGACGGCCTTTCTGTCCAGGAAGTGTTCCCGGATCATGACTGCATTGATGGACGCGGAATCTTCGAACGTGAGGAACGCAAAGCCACGCGACCTGCCATCGGCATCCCGAACGATGGTGCAGGCGTCGACTTCTCCGAACTCGGAAAAATGTTTCGCAAGCCGTCTGGTTAAAAGAGATGGAAAAGAGGGGAAAAGGCATCACACGCCGCTACCGGACATTCAGTGAGTTGGCATAATGGACATGATATTGCAAAAGGGAGGGGGTAGGATCAGTAGAGATAAAGTAGCATCGTTTGTATCCCAGGATAAGCCGCCGACAAACGTCTTGCTGTAAGCACGTGGCAGGTAGTACCAGAAACGAGATAAGCGACAGAGGTGCAGATGCAGAGCGGACGATATGTGTAGGCGTAGGCGAAGGAAATGGACATAGCGGAGAACGTAAGTTTTGACAACACCTTGGTAGCAAGATAAGGCAAATATGGAGAAAAAGAGGAGATGGTACTGAAGCGCGAGGCGATCCAAGTTCGCGGTGACATCTGGTAAAACGCATGTAGTAGGGTAGCAGGAGGAGACTCGTACGCTTGGAGACTACCGCTAAGTAGCTGACACCGGCACACCGCCCTTCATGTACAACAAGCCAAGAAGGCAGACGCACTCTTCGTCTTTCATCCCAGACGGTCTGATCGGCCTCGCCTGCGCATCGGTCGTGGGACTATTGACGCCCGTCGAACCAGACGGAGCACCGGTCTGGTTAACCTGAAACTATGCGAGATGCACGGCGTCAAGTCGCCCCGGTTCCCGGATAGGCGTCTGTCGATAAGAGGAAGAGAATTGTTCTGCCACCTGCGCAGAGTAGGGTAGTGGGACACCACCACCACTTGTGGAAGCTGGTTTGGGAGGGCATCCTTAGCCGCGGCCGCGTGTCGACGTGGGGATGGGCTTCGCTTCGTCAGGCTCTAGAGCAGGGGTCACGTCTTCTCGCGGTTCGAGGAGTTCAGCACAGGCATCGTCGCCGACAGCGTCAGTTATATTTGAAGGATTGTCAAGAGCGGAAACTGAAAAATGTTCAAAAATGCCTGCAAAAAGTAATGGTTAAACGAGAGAGGAGGGAGGGAAGAGGACAAAATAACCACCGTAGAGGTTGTCATAGAGACGACAGTCACGAGGTCTCGGGCAAGTCTCGGGTCTCCTGAGTCGGTGAAACAACTGCCGAGCGCCATCGTTGACCTGCCATCTGCAATCGTCTCCAGAAATCTCATACTTCCTGTTACCAGCCTCGCTTTGTCTTCCCACTGATGATCGTCTTTCCTCTCCCACTAGGTTAATCATGCACCCGCTACCCTTTTAGCCGGTAAACAGGCCGACACCTCAACCAGTAACCCCGGTCGACGATATCACCACATGCATACACCTCATACTTCTACTCACCTGCTCTGTCACTTTCACTAACATCGACTTCGAGTAATCATCCGTCCTCTCCCTAACCTCGGCTCCACATAGACATCACTCATCCTCTCCCCTCGCAAATCATAGACGTCGTTCAGGTGTTCAGTGCTGCCAGCATCCGCCTTTCGAGCACTTAGCCTAGGACACCTTCTAGTTAGTCCACAAACGTCAGAGTTAGTCCAGTATGAGACTTCATTGACGAGGCCGAAAAATATTAGGTCACTGCTCGGATTGTTCCATCATCTCTTCACGCAGTCCGCGCAGGACACGTTGATAAGCTCGGTGAGTTTTCCTCGTTCGGTTTTCCCCTTCTATGCGGCATTTCATCTTCTTTTCATTTGGAAGCTCACTGCATAGTGCATCCTACTGGAGGAAGATCGACGTCGTGCAGCTCCTTCTCGAACATGGTGCAAGCACAAACGTGGAGGCCAGCACGGGAGCTACCCTTGCACTCAGCTTCGTAGGGCGAACACGGATCCCAAGAAGATGGTATTTGTATTGGAGCATGGCGCGGACGTGAACGCCGGTCAAGTCAGACCCCAATAGATTCCGCAACTCGCAATCAGAGATTCAAGCTCTCTCAACTTCTTCCTGAGAATGCCGTGGCTTTTCATGCACAGAGAGCACGGGCGAGCTAGGTAGCCACCATTTTCCCTCAGACCCGTCTGAACATGCTGACGACTCGCCAGGAAATAGCAGTAATATATAGCACGGAACTATTACACATGCAGTATCATATGCGTCGTGACAATTAGCTCTAGTAGGGACTCAGAGGATGTGCTACATGGTCGGATTGCGATGTCATGATGATAAATATCAGTCGTTTCGCGGTTTCGCGATCGCAAGACAAAATAAAAATGACAAACAAGGACACCATGATGATACGCGATGCAGATACAGTAGTAAGTAACTTAGTACGCCCAGCGCTGCCCACCATACCCATTCTGCCGCATTCCGACACGCATGCCGCCCATCTCAGCAGCAGCAGCGCTGCCCATGTCCGCTGCACCGCCCATTCCGCCGCCCGCCGTGTCCATCGTCCCATGCATATGCCCCCGTCTACCATGGCATCGTAAGGGGTGATACCCATCATGCGTTAGTACATCATCGAGATCTCGCAGGCGCCAGCGTTACAGATGGGCATACTACCGCCCATCAGCGTAGGATTCCCTGTCACAACCTGGCCGTCTTTGAAACTGTTGTTTGGCGCGGTGGGTCAACGCCCTGTCAAAGTCCTGTCAAACCACAATAGGGATTCCGGTTTCGTGAGATACTATCCGGCAATTTCCTTGCTCAGATCTCCGATCCCAGTCCTGAGATGAGACGAGACGAGACGGCGATTGGCCCGGGTCAGGTTGGTCGATTCAGGCTTAATCTCGGTCATTGTTTCTCAAAAGCCACGGTTATCGCTGAATAGCAGCATCTTTTGCGTTGCGTGGTTCTCAGTCCTGTCGCGTGCGAGGTCCGGTCACCTGCCCTCTTTACTGAATTCGCACGAGGCAATGCGAACCTTGATGCGAACCTTCCCAGCGCTCCCTTGAGCCAATCAGGTCCAACCCATACGAGGCCTCGTGTTCTCGCTCGACTCTACCACATACTCTTAGTTTCTTATCGTCGCCAACGAACTTACCTTCGCAAGCACCATGTCTTCGTCCATCCCAGGCCAGACAGCTACCCCGTCCGACTTCAAATCAATCCTCGATGCCGCCTTGACCGAGTACAAGAAGAAGACTGGGAAAGAACTTCTTGATCATCCCCTTGCGACTGAGGTGCAACGATGCGACTCTGTCGATGCCATCAAGGCCATATTTCAAGGCCAAGCCAAGGCGTTTCAGCAGTTTAGGGATGGCGATCAGAGGTTGATGAAGTGGATCAGTCCGGTGGTGGATGTCCTTTACACGTTTTCTGGTACCCTTGGCGGGGTTGCCGCCATGGTGTGTCTCTGAAATCCAGTCAACGATGATACCCTGACGTTATCATCGTTGCGCAGGCTTTCCCCCCTGCAGCGGTCATCTTTACTGGGATCGGTGTCCTCCTTGCCGTTCGTATCTTTCCGCAGCTCTTCACAGACCCCTCTCAACACCATGACTATCCCGTATAGGCGGCAAAGGATGTAAAATCGAGCCACGATGCGCTCGTCGAACTCTTTGAGCGCATCGAGAGCTTCTTCAAGCGCCTTGGCGTTTACACTCGAACTTCGTTGACCGCCGAAATGGCGGATGTATTTGTGAAGATCCTGGCTGAGGTACTTTCTGTCCTCTCCATCGCGACGAAGGAGGTGAAACGGAAGCTAGCGAGTAAGTTGTTCCTCAAGATATACTTCTCACTTGACCGCTCCCATATTTGGTCAGGAATATATTTCAGGAAACTCTTAGGAAGGACAGATATCGAAGACGCGTTGAGGAAATTAGATAGCCTGATACAGGAGGAGGTCCGGATGGTCATGGCCCAGACAAGGAAGGGTGCGCAGCCCATCCGATCAGTTACCCACTTTACGCTGAACGATTGTCTGCCTAGATGTCAAGAAAGTCAACGACAACATAGACGAAATAAAGTGTTCGTGATCTGTTACTTGCATCGCTTGCGTTTGAACGCTGAAACTCGGCCTCAGGGAACCAGATAGAACAGGATGTTCGAAAATGGTTCTCTCCCCCGGACCCGTCGACAAATCACAATACCGCGTGCGATGTCTACCATAACGTACCGCCCACGTGGTTCTTCGAAGCAGGCGTCTTCAAGGACTGGATGTCAAATGGTTCCCTCTTGTGGATCCACGGGAAACGTACGTCCCTATGATCATATTTCGCGGCTCAAATCCCAATCGCCTCCCTATTCGCGCAGCGGGTTCTGGGAAGAGCATCCTTTGGTTTGTCATTTCCACACTGTTGTCGCTAGTTACTGTACTCATGTTGGCCACAAGTTCGGCAGTCATACAACACATCATGACATTACGCGACGCCGGAAGCGCGACGTTGGCGTATTTCTACTTCGATTTTCGGGACGACCAAAAGCAAAACGTCCGCGACGTCGTTACCTCTCTCTTAGTCCAGCTCTCCGCATACTCAAAGCCTTGTTGCGATATCATCTACCGACTTTATTTGGCACACGGGAAGGGAGCGCAACAGCCTAGCAATAGTATCTTGATCAGTCGTCTAAAGGAGATGCTCACGGTTGCGGGTCAACGCCCTACTTTCATCATTATGGACGCACTCGACGAGTGTCCCGACGATGGACTGCCAACCCCACGAGAGGCGGTCCTTAACTTTGTGATGGACCTCGTTCGCCTACAAATTCCGAATTTGCATATCTGTACTACGAGTCGCCCGGAAGTTGACATTCAGACTATACTCAAGCCAATTGCCGTTCATGCGATTTCGCTTCACGAAGAAACTAGACAAAAAATTGTTATTGCCAACTACGTCAGCTCGGTTGTGTACTCGGATGTGCGCATGATGAAATGGCGAGACGAAGACAAGAAACTGGTTGTCGAACAGCTCTCCGAACGAGCAGACGGAATGTAAGTGTGTCCCTTCCTGCTCCACGATAAATTCTCTAATCATGTATTGTACAGGTTCCAGTGGGTATTCTGTCAACTCGAGATGCTGCGGCACGCGGTGCAACCAGATGTCCGAGCGATTCTCGAAACGTTACCGAAGACATTGGACGAGACTTATGAACGCGTGTTGAAGGATATCAATAAGAACAACCGAGAGCACGCCCGTCGTCTGCTTCACTGCCTCGCGATTTCCGTCCGGCCTCTTCGTGTCGAGGAGTTGGCCGAAATCCTTACATTTGACTTTGATACGGCTCGGGGAGGCATTCCGAAGTTCCATCCGGACCGGCGGCGTAAGGACCAAGAGGAGGCTGTGCTGTCCATATGTTCGAGTCTGGTCACCGTCGTTAACAACCGGGGCTCTCGGGTGGTGCAATTCTCTCACCTGTCCGTCAAAGAGTTCTTAATATCAGATCATCTCGCATCTTCCACTGGAAACCTCACCGCGTATCACATTCTTCCCGGACCTGCGCACACCATCCTCGCGCAGGTCTCTCTTGGATTCCTCCTCCATTTAGACGACCGCAACAACAATAATGGCGTCAAAGGCTCCCCTCTGGCCGAATATGCGGCGCGACATTGGGTCACGCACGCTCAGTTCGACGGCGTCGCCTCGCGTATCGAGGATGGAATGAAGGCCCTCTTTGACCTAGGCAGGCCACATTTTTCGGCGTGGATAGGGCTATACGACATAGACGCAGAGTCAGGCAGGAAGTTGCCGTCGGAAATAGCAAGCCCACTGTACTATTCGGCACTCTGTGGATTCGACGACCTAGTTCGACACCTCGCCATCAAATACCCGCAGCATATAAACGCTATCGGCGGCTCATACGGGTTTCCGCTGGTTGCAGCACTATACAGGAACCACGTGCCGGTGGCGGAGCTTCTGCTCGAGCACGGTGGGAGCATTGACGTCCGGGACAAGAGAAGGCAGACTGCGCTGCACAAAACAGTAGATCGGCACGACAAATTGGCTATCCGTGCTGTGCAGTTTCTACTCGGAAGTGGTGCGGATGTGAACGCCCAGCGTGATGACCTCTGGACTCCACTGCATCTAGCAGTAAACGCCGGAGAGCTCTTGGTCACTCAGATGTTACTTGACCATCGAGCCGACGTTAACTCACAGAGCAGTGTCGGCCAGACTCCACTACACCTGTTATCGAGGCGGCAGAGTTCCCAGGACGAAGACAATTGCTCTGATATTGCCAAGTTACTACTAGCGCGCGGCGCGAACGTGAACGAGAAAGACAAAGACAACGCAACACCACTGCATTTGGCGTCCTACAATAAGAGGCTCGATATCGTACAGGTGCTACTCAACCATCGCGCAAACGCCGATACGGAGAATGACCAAGGCGAGACCCCATTGCAAATAGTTTTGAGGGACAATCATAACACCCAAGATGATGGCGTCGGTATTGTACGGCTATTACTGGAGCACGGCGCAGAAGTGTATGCACGAGACAAGTACCGCATCTCTACGCCAGATCTGGCGTGCTGCTTTGGCAGGGAGAAGGTCGGGCAGCCGCTTGGCGATGGAAATTTTCTCAAACTGGAGGGCAACCGGGATCAGACCGCCTTCCGGCTATGGGTAGAAGGTAAGTATTACTCTTGAGACTATAGTCTCGGGGCGTCACACATTTTCCCTAGAGCGCAGCGTGGATAGGAATGTACAAGACAAGTACGACACAATCCTGTTACACTCCGCATCTTACCATGGACAGTCGGAGATGGCACGAACATTGCTTAACCATGGTGTCAAGTCGAATGCGAAGAACCATCGGGGAGAGACTGCCCTGCATGTGGTGTCACGAGGCAGATATGACACGAAAGATGGAGTTCGTGTTGCATTGCTACTACTAGAACGCGGAGTAGATGTGAACGCGCAAGATAATGACCGCGACTCCCCGTTACATTCTGCATCCTACAATGGGAAGCTCGAAATCGCACGCGTACTTCTCGACCGTGACGCAAACGTGAGCGCGAAGAACGACAGGGGTGGGACCCCATTGCACCAGGTGTCACAAGGCGAATACGAATCTCAAGTAGATGGCGTCGGTATTGCGCAGCTATTACTAGATCGCAGAGTGGATGTAAACGCTCAAGATGGGAATGGCGCAACCGCATTACATTTAGCGTCGTGGTCAGGGAAGCTCGAGGTCGCACGACTCTTTCTTGACCAGGCCACTTTGAAGAATGACAGGGTCCGTACCCCATTACATGTCAGTTCAACAGGTGAGCACTACTTCAAGAACATAACTTCTGTATTACTTACACTCGTTCTAGTGCACCCCGTGGACTTGAACGCGTGGCAAAAGGACCTCGAAACGCCACTACACTTTGCATGCTTCCGGGGCAAACCGGAGATTGCTCGGCTTCTTCTCGACCACGGCGGGATAGTGGATGCTAGGAACAACCAGGGGGAGACCCCATTGCATCTAGTGTCGCGAGGCGAATATGACTCCTCAAATGATGGTGTTCGTGTTGCAGAATTACTGCTGGAGCGCGGCTCAGACGTGAGCGCTCATGATAAAACCCATCAGACGCCGTTACATTCAGCGTCCTATAATGGGAAGCCCGAGATTACGCAGGTCCTCCTCCAACATGGTGCGAAGGTGGACGCAAAGAATTACCTGGGAGAAAACTCCGTTGCACCTGGTGCGACGAGGCAAATTTGGCTCCCAGGATGGTGTCCGTGTCGCACAACTGTTACTTGATGGCGGCGTAGGTGTGAACTCTCAAGATATGCACAAACGGACCCCATTACATGCCGCATCACTCCTAGGGGAGCCCGATATTGTACAGGTGCTTCTCGATCACGGTGCAATTGCAAAGGCGGAAGATTACGAGGGCAAGACTCCATTGCACGAAGTGTCACAAGGCAACTATGAATCCCAAGAAAATGGCGTCCGCATCGCACAACTGTTACTAGATCGCGGCGTGAATGTGAACGCTCAAGATAGGAACCGCGCAACCCCACTACATGTCGCATCCCAGTGCGGGCGGCTCGAAATTGTACAGGTGCTTCTTGGACATACCAGTGTGAAGCACAACCCGAGCCAGAATGCCTCACACCTAGGCTCAGAAGGTGCATACTTCCCCTGCAAAATTTATATTGTATTACTCACATTTTCCAAGGGTGTGCCACGGATGTGAACATACTTGACAAGAATAACTGGACCCCGTTGCGTTGTGCGTGCCACAATGGGAAGCTTGTGATCGCACGGCTGCTTCTTGACTATGGTGCAAAGGTGGACACAGTGGACAGCTTCGGCGGCACCCTGTTGCATGACGTATCAGGGGGAAAATATTTCTACTCCGATGAAGCGAGGTTTGGTGTTGCACGGCTATTATTGGAGCGTGGCGGGGACATAAACGCACGACGCAAGGATCTCTGGACACCGTTGCATCTCGCGTCCTACAATGGGAAGCTCGAGATCGCACGGTTCCTTCTCGACAATGGTGCAAATGTGGACGCTGTGGACAAGTCGGGCCACACCCCATTGCATCGCGCATCACAACGCAAATGCGACTCCGAGGAAGCCAGCGTTAGCGTTGCACGTCTATTATTGGAGCGTGGCGGGGACATAAACGCACGACGCAAGGATCTCTCGACACCGTTGCATCGAGCGTCCTACAATGGGAAGCTCGAGATCGCACGGTTCCTTCTCGACAATGGTGCAAATGTGGACGCTGTGGACAAGTCGGGCCACACCCCATTGCATCGCGCATCACAACGCAAATGCGACTCCGAGGAAGCCAGCGTTAGCGTTGCACGTCTATTATTGGAGCGTGGCGGGGACATAACGCACGACGCAAGGATCTCTCGACACCGTTGCATCGAGCGTCCTACAATGGGAAGCTCGAGATCGCACGGTTCCTTCTCGACAATGGTGCAAATGTGGACGCTGTGGACGAGTTGGGCGGCACCCCATTGCACGACGTATCACGAGGCCAATGCGACTCCGAGGGAAGCTGCCGTTGGTGTTGCACGTCTATTATTGGAGCGTGGCGGGGACATAAACGCACGATGCAAGGATCTCTCGACACCGTTGCATCTCGCGTCCTACAATGGGAAGCTCGAGATCGCACGGTTCCTTCTCGACAATGGTGCAAATGTGGACGCTGTGGACGAGTTGGGCGGCACCCCCATTGGACTACGTATCACAAGGCAAATGGGACTCCGAGGAAGCTGCCGTTGGGGTTGCACGTCTATTATTGGAGCGTGGCGGGGACATAAACGCACGACGCAAGGATCTCTCGACACCGTTGCATCGAGCGTCCTACAATGGGAAGCTCGAGATCGCACGGTTCCTTCTCGACAATGGTGCAAATGTGGACGCTGTGGACGAGTATGGCAAGACCCCATTGCACGACGTATCACAAGGCAAATGCGACTCCGAGGAAGCTGCCGTTGGCGTTGCACGTCTATTATTGAAGCGTGGCGGGGACATAAACGCACGACGCAATGGCCTCTGGACACCGTTGCATGTCGCGTCCTACAATGGGAAGCTCGAGATCGCACGGTTCCTTCTCGACAATGGTGCAAATGTGGACGCTGTGGACGAGTATGGCAAGACCCCATTGCACGTCGTATCACAAGGCAAATGGGACTCCGAGGAAGCTGCCGTTGGGGTTGCACGTCTATTATTGGAGCGTGGCGGGGGACATAAACGCACGACGCAAGGATCTCTGGACACCGTTGCATGTCGCGTCCTACAATGGGAAGCTCGAGATCGCACGGTTCCTTCTCGACAATGGTGCAAATGTGGACGCTGTGGACGACTTGGGCGGCACCCCATTGCACTCCGTATCACAAGGCAAATGCGACTCCGAGGAAGCTGCCGTTAGCGTTGCACGTCTATTATTGGAGCGTGGCGGGGACATAAACGCACGACGCAAGGATCTCTCGACACCGTTGCATCGAGCGTCCTACAATGGGAAGCTCGAGATCGCACAGTTCCTTCTCGACAATGGTGCAAATGTGGACGCCGTGGACGAGTATGGCAGGACACCATTGCACTTCGTATCACAAGGCAAATACAACTCCGAGGAAGCTGCCGTTGGGGGTTGCACGTCTATTATTGGAGCGTGGCGGGGACATAAACGCACGACTCAAGGATCTCCGAACACCGTTGCATCTCGTGTCCTACTTCGCGAAGCTCGAGATCGCACAGTTCCTTCTCGACAATGGTGCAAATGTGGACGCTGTGGACGACTTGGGCGGCACCCCATTGCACGACGTATCACAAGGCAAATGCGACTCCGAGGAAGCTGCCGTTGGGGTTGCACGTCTATTATTGGAGCGTGGCGGGGACATAAACGCACGAGGCAGGGTCTCTGGACACCGTTGCATCTCGCGTCCTACAATGGGAAGCTCGAGATCGCACGGTTCCTTCTTAACAATGGTGCAAATGTGGACGCTGTGGACGAATATGGCAAGACCCCATTGCACGACGTATCACAAGGCAAATGGGACTCCGAGGAAGCTGCCGTTGGCGTTACGCGTCTATTATTGGAGCGTGGCGGGGACATAAACGCACGAAGCAAGATCTCTCGACACCGTTGCATGTCGCGTCCTACAATGGGAAGCTCGAGATCGCACGGTTCCTTCTCGACAATGGTGCAAATGTGGACGCTGGACGATATGGCTCTACCCCATTGCACGTCGTATCACAAGGCAAATGCGACTCCGAGGAAGCTGTCGTTGGGGTTGCACGTCTATTATTGGAGCGTGGCGGGGACATAAACGCACGACGCATGGATCTCTCGACACCGTTGCATCGAGCGTCCTACAATGGGAAGCTCGAGATCGCACGGTTCCTTCTCGACAATGGTGCAAATGTGGACGCTGTGGACAAGTACGGCAAGACCCCATTGCACGATGTGTCACAGGGTGAATATGAGTCTGAGGAAGCTGGCGTCGGTGTTGCCCGGCTATTATTGGAGCGTGGTTCAGACATGAACGCCGAGGCCAAGTCTGGTAAAACCCCACTTGATCTGGTATCCGACAATCGGCCCAAGCTCGCTCAACTTCTTCGCGAGCATGGCGCGAGACCAAAGACAAGCTCGAGTTGGACCGGCCTCTTCAAAAGGTAGGTAGCAACCGTTACACTCCGACCTGTCGCAACATGCTTACGAGGCGCCAGGAACTAGCTCCACCAGATAGTAGTACGGAACTGTAGCATCTACACGCTCGCGTGAATCGTGACAATTATCTCTAGTAGGGACTCGGA
>JAKELK010000352.1:0-59949 GCA_021525775.1 Lactarius deliciosus | reverse complement strand
GCCGTTGCATACGTAGGCAATGAGAACACACCGCCCCCGCCTCTGCGACCGCCCCTGACCTTGTCTTTGATTATATGGATTACCCTATAGAGGACCCGACCTTCGAGAGCAACGTCCCGGCGGCCATTACGAACGCATTCTACATTGTCAATGTTTTCCACGACTTTGCTTACTTATATGGCTTCACGGAGACAACTTTCAACTTCCAGTCGAATAACTTTGGCAAAGGCGGAGAAGGACAAGATCGCGTTCTCGTGAGCGTGCAGGATTCTAACGATATAAACAATGCAGATTTTGGGACTCCTCCCGAGTACGCTCGTCCTTTCAGAGTTTGTCCCTGGGCCTATCTGAACAAAAAAAAACAGTGGCCAGTCCGGTAAAATGCGGTTGTTCTTGTTCGACTATACCACCGTATGTGCTCTGCAATTGTTCTTTGACAACGGAGGTAGCTGACAAATACCCAGGCCCAGACGGGGACTCCGCCTTCCAAAACGACATGGTGATCCACGAATGCCAGCATGGCGCGACCAACCGTATGACCGGTGGTGCGACTGCACGTTGTTTCGGGACCCTCGAGTCTGGCGCCGTTGCCGAAGCCATTGCGGATGCCGTGTCCGAGTAAGTATTCGGTCCGCTCTGCGTTTTGCGCCTTCCGACTCTGGTGGACAGTGCTCTGTCGCAAAACGAGACTACCTCCGATTACCTATTTGGATTTGGCGTCAGCCCTACTGGCCTCCGTTCGCGCCCGTACTCAACGTCGAGGTGAGTGTCTACGCAACGGCTGATCACGAGAGAACGATTCGCTTGACAACCACGAAAAGCGTTACCAATCCTCTTCGCTACTCGAGTTTGAACGGCATGACTGATGTTCACGGTATGCCCCCTCTCTGTTTCATCACCGTATTTGCCTGAGACCTGTGCAGCAATGGGCGAGGTCTTGGCCAACACTTTTCACAACGTGTATGCCGCGCTCGTCGCGGCCTTCGGGTGGTCCCGGGAATCGACCGTGGACCCGAACGCCCCGGAGGGAAACGTCGTTTTTTTTCACCTCCTCTATGACGCCCTGCTTCTCCAACCATGCGTCCCCAGTTGTGAGCTTTTTCGCCGTACTCGGTTGTGTTCTCACATGTGGACACTGACGTGGAACGGACAGTCACGACCGCCCGCGACGCGTGGATCCAGGCAGACGCAAACCGATATGACGGCGCTAACGCATGCTTGTTGTGGCAAGTGTTCGCGAGTAAAGGGTTGGGTGTCAACGCCGCGAACTATATCGATGATACCACTATCCCTCCCGGGTTGCAATGCGTTTCTTCATAGTTTTCGTGGTACTCAGGATGGAAGAGTGTGATGGGCGAGGCGGGAAGTGAAGGAGAGGCGTATGGTGATGTCTTCTGTTCATGCGCTGGCAACTGACACAGACCCCGTCCTTGACCCCATCTTTCGGCCGCCCTCGTTCAATCACTGGATTAGTCAAAATGCTCTTTCTGATCTTCAGAGAGGCGGTATGATTCCTGTAAAGATCATTTCTCTCTAATAAATCATGTGCGTACCAAGCATCAGCCTTGCGACTCTGTTCCTGTTCCAGGCAACCGAACGCAGGACGGGCATCAAATGTTGGTACGCGGGAATGCGTCGCGACTAAGCCCACAATAGAACGCAATAGAGTAACCTCGGCCGTTTGGGACAAATGTTTCGTATAAAGAAAATAAAATGCCGCGGTCGAGCAACTGACTTGGCAACTCGAAGTCTGATGTTGTCGGTCCAGCTGGCCCGATGGTCACACGTGTGCGTGTCGCCTCTGACTGCAACAGACTCCACGCCATTGGTGAGAGGGGGATATTGGCAAGAAAGTTTAATGCAGACTCGTAGCGCGTATATATATGCCTCTGAAGTATTCGGGATCGCTTGTGAACGCCGATGAGTCAAGCCCTGTGCCCACATAGATGGAGACTTGGTGAACGAGCTGCCCCAAAGAGGATATCTAGAAGTGCTTGTTATAGCCAAAATAGGTGGATTTTAAGGACATGATGGATCACATCGGTGGCAGGTTGGAACTAAGATATACAATACAGTATTGTAGTAACAGTGGTTATGAATGTGACGAACGCACGAACCCTACTCCATGACCTCCTCCATGTCGTCATCGTCCTCCTCTTCCTCGTCATAGTCGTCCATCGAGACGTCCGCGTTAGACGGCTGCGACGCATACAGCTGCGACATGCCTTCCGCCTTGATCTACGTAACAGTGAGTTCGCACAACGCAACGAGTAACACAACCACGTACGCCATCGCCCTTGAAGCTCGGCATGAGCTCCCACGTCCCATTGAACTCGCCGCTGCGATGCAGGGTCGCGATCTCGGACAGCACCTCCTTGAGGTACACCTCCGGCTGCTGCGTCTTCTCGCGAAGGAGCTTGATAGGCCACTGCTCGCGCTCGCGGAATAGTGAAAACAGGGAATCGAGCAGCTGGTTGCGCGGCATACGCGCCATGCGCTCGTACTGTCCTTTTTGCGGCTTGACCTTCGTGCGCTGCAAGAAAAGGTAACGTTCGGCCCAGAATAAAAAAAGGGGGGGGGACTGCGCTCACCGTGAGGTCCGCGAAACCTGACGCGGACGAGATGCCGCTGCTGAGCATCTTCCCACCGCCGCGCCCGGCGCGCGCACCATCCATAAGCCCGACGCGCACCGCCTTCTCGTTCTTCGCCGCTGCGCCCCGCGCTGCAAGGCGGCGCTCGTAGCGGCCGGTCATGCGCGGGCGGAGGTTGCACTCGTGCTTCACCTTGCCCGTCATGATCGTCGTGCGGGCGCGGCCGGTGCCCGTGGGCGCCTTGGCGCGCTCCGCGACGACGACCTGGTTGTGCACGTCCTGGTTGACCATATCGAGCTCGTAGATGTCGTCGCCGTCGCCGTCATCCGACGGCACGAGCACCACGATGCGCGGGGGCGCGCCGGGCGGGACGTCGTATATCCGGATCTTGGCGAGCTGTACGCCTTCCGCGTCGAACTTGGACCAGCGTTCCATGAGGAACTTGGGGATCTGGGAAGGGGCGGTGGGCGGTTGGAAGTGGCGTGGTGTCATGGAGGGAACGTACCTTGACGAGCCACACTCTGCCTTGACCTGACTCGAGCATGATGTGTTCATCGGGATCTGGCTGCGAGTCGTCCTCATTTTGACCCCCAAGCTCGTCGAAAGGCTTCTTTTCTTCATCAACGGCAAGGTCATCCATCGTGAGACCGAGAGTACCGGAAGAGTTCCAATCTCAACAGCGACGCGACGTTCAAGTGGTCGACGTACAAGTACAAGGCAGACTTCGAGGTGTCTCACAAAGAGGGTTGCTTAGTCATCACCGGATCCTTGAATCACGAACACTTGCTTCACGTCGTGGAGGATTCTATGCAAGAATTATAATGATGCGTGAGTGGGGGTTCCTGGTCTAACTAGACAGAGTGTTCGGTATGAGGACATCTACGTATACTAGCCCGACAGTGTAATATATGCAAGACTGTTATAATATGGTGAACGCGTCGGGAACAACATGACGTATCTACGCAGTCTGTGTGGGGGACATCAGTGGTGTCGCGCAGGGTGAACAGCAAAAATCACGGACCGCCTCTTTGAGATAGGTAATAACATCGTTACGGTCCTTCTCCTTCTTGAAGCCGGCGAAGGCCATGGTCGTACCAGGGATGTACTGAGTATGACGTCAATAAGGTTTGCAAGGTAAGTCACTCTAGGTTAGAGCACACCTTTTTAGGGTTTGCGAGGTATTCGAAAAGTGTGTCCTCGCCCCAGACAATAGCCTTCTTCTGGTTCGCCTCAGTGTACTTGAAGCCTGATGCTTGGCCAGTGTGACGACCGAACAGACTTGCCACGTCACGAACGTCAGTACGCGTATCGACACAAAACAAACCGAATCGACATACCCGTGAAGATTGGGGCCCACTTTGTGTCCCTCGCCTGTGCCAACGGTATGGCATTGGGCGCAACGCGTCTTGAAAAGCTGAGCACCGGACTTGGCGTCACCTACAATATGTCGAAGCATTAATATAGTTAACCGGTATGACCGTGTTGCTTACCAGAAGCGTAAGGCATTGTTGTTTATTGAGGAATCCGCGAAGGGAAGTAGGGGCAAGTGGAGGAAAGTGGTGGGTAAACGTGGAAGGTCAGGAAGTTCGTCAAGTTTTGGGTTTTAAAAAAGCTTTCGGCGTTGCGGAAACACTCTCCGGAGGCCGGGTTTACCCGTAGCCAATGAGCGCACTGCAATTTTCCCTTTGCTTTCCTTTTGCTCTTGACGTAAACGAACATACACTGCTCGTTTGAGTTTTGAAGTTCGTGCTCGATCTGCTTCGAAAAGCTTGACTGTGCCAGAACGAGAGAGATATGCCATCTAATTTCTGACTTCATTGAGGCCAGTCTTTTCTCAGCACAATAGACGTCGCAGCGAACCAGGACATACCCATACCCAAACCTCTCCACTTGCATACTCCGATTCAATAACCCAATGGCATGATTTTGTCTATTGCCATCTCCGGATGGTGCAAGTGCATACATTACGTCAATCACGCGGCGGTCTCACCATACCCCGTGCAATATCCGGCGTCGTCGACATTGTGTTGGCCCTCCCATTCACTGCGTCAGTTGCAACACTGTCATTTATATCTTGTCTCTGGAGTGGAGCAACGTCATCCCAGTCGGCAAGCCTACTGTGGTCTCTACGCCCTCTCTGTACCCCGATATGTCATGTCAGATTCTGGCATGTACTGTCTCTGCATGTAGTCAGAACTGGATCACTGGATTCAATGTCGTTGCCCACAGATGGTGCTATTTACAGTAAGTACAGACCGCATCACAAGGGTGTCCCGGCCGGAATTTGTCTGGCATCGGAGAAACCACTGGCTCCAACGAGCATGTGTTTTGCCTTCCTATCCCAGTTGCCGAACTCCAATCGCTGAATACTATCTCTGGACCCCGTGCGTCGAGCCTACCATTTTCTAAAACTGTACAAGAGTGGCCTCTGACACCTTTGTTACTGGTAGCCAGCACACGGCTTTCAACACTGCTGCCGCAATACATGGGTTATCCCCACGCCGCAGAAGTGCTGGACCTGCACTGCAAGGAATAATATCAATCGTTAGAGCTGAATGATCTGTTGTAGATATGTTGTGCCATGTTAGGCAGCTCGTTGATGATGATTTGTGATACTAACACTGTGACCGAGGACCTACGTCGGCCCGGGGCCGATGACGCAAGTTCGACACTACCACACAGTGGCAGACTCGGCGGCCCTCGCATGAGCAAACAACGGCTGACGTCGGTGGCCAAGTGTCAGGCAACGACATCTTGGTCGAAAGTAAGGGTGACGTGGTCTACTACTAATATAACTCGCCTACTGTTAGCGTTCGACTATTTTTGTTTATACAGTTGCCACGCATAATCTCTACAACTTACCTTCACGTAGACTTGGACCTTCAGTGTGACGCGTCCCCGCGTCACCAGTTCACCATTATGGGCAGGCATCATGATAACGACAACTCTAATCCTGATGTGTCTTTCTAGTGATAGATTGGTTAGGGATCGCCTAACTTAGAGCCGCGGCTTTGGTTGAGGCTTGGTCCGCACATCACCATCTCAGGCTCGACTTTGACTTGCTAGTTCTCACCGAACCTCACCACTAGAATTGGTCTCTCACTGTGAGAACCTCATTCTAGCATTCAGAGGAAGTCCGGAAGGGCCGTCGTACTGTCGCATGTCTGGCCTATCCGTTACCCCTCTGCCAACGATCTCTGCAATTCACTCTGCCACTATTATGATAGTAACTCCGAGAAATCAGCGAGTTACGAAATCTATACCGCAACTGACTTCGTGCCTTGCTAATTTCTCCAAATAACCGCGGGTCACCCGGTTCTGGAATGACACCCCGAGTGTGCGGCCGTTCTATCTCAGAACAGAGAGGATACAGTTTATAAGTCGTGCCATGATCCACTTCCGTTTTCGACCGCACGTCTGCATTGGCGACCTCTCCAGTCTCCTCCTGCAGTGCCCATCCCGGTACAAATGGTTTCATTCGCCAATCCCTTTCCCCCCGTATTGCTTGCCATTCTCTTTGCATTCTCTACGAGCGCGACACAGTGGCCCGAAACGTCGCATCCTACCACCCATCGCACGCACTACGTTGGTGCTGACAGGAACCTCAAGCTCGAGGCGTTCCACCCCAAATCAACTTTTGAGGTGAGCTTCCATATCTTTGTGCCATGACAGTTCTGTTAGCTGACATACGAATAGGGATTTGGTGTTGAGGGAGTGGTCCCCCATCCGAGATATGCACGATATTTTCGTAGTACCCTCGACGCCGGTGCCGCCGCGGTGTCCTTTCTATCGTCCAAGTTGAGTGTCTCTGAGGAAAGCGTCCATGTTCGTACGAGCGCGCAAGGGCAGGCGGCGCACCATGTATTCCTGGTGCAGAAGATCGTGTGTCAATTCCTCTGCTCCACATGACCAGATCGATAAACAGAAACCCGCGGCAGAAAGGGGTACCTGTTTCCAACGCGGTTGCCAACGTCGCTTTCAACGACAATGGGAAGGTCTCGTCATACAGTTCCTCTTTCGTTAAATATTGTATGTCCGCGGGGATATTTTGATAGCCAAGTCGTTGACCAGGTCTATTTTTTCAAGCTGCAGCCGCGGACACAAATCCTTCTGTTTCCATTAATGATGCGATCACTGTCGCAGAGAGGACGCTCGCTGGTACCCACGATGGACACCCCCCAACACTCGAGTTCGTTGTGAAACCCAGCGGCTTCGCAGCGCTTACGCATGTTATCCAAATTCATAATAAGACCACAGGAACATGGTACGAGGCCTTTGTAGACGCGCATGACAACACGGTGATCTCTGTGACGGACTTCGTCGCGAAAGCCTCGGTCAGTTCGGCGAAACAGCTGGACCCTGCCGATTCTAATGACCTCTTCCTTTTCCTTTTTGGTCACGCAGTACCTCGTTGTCCCATTCCTTGCGGAGGACTCTAACACCGACGGTTTTGTAAACACGATAGACCCACAAAATCTGAACGTATCCCCTAACGGCTGGCATCAGGAGTTTACAGACGCCACCAATGCGACCGAGTGAGTGCCCCTTTTCGCCATCAGGGTTTAAATCCTCCTGACTCCCCGGAAGCGGCAACAACGTTATCGCGTACACGGGCTCTGTGTTCAAGACCACCGCCGTCGAAACATCTCCTGATCTTAACTTTAACTATGTCACGGACTATACACAGGACCCAATTATCGGGACGAACAACCCGGCGGCCATTACGAATGCGTTCTTCGTTGTCAATTGTTTCCACGACTTCGCTTACATGTATGGCTTCACGGAAACAACTTTCAACTTCCAGTCAAACAACTTTGCCAAAGGCGGAGAGGAATACGATCGTGTCCTCGTGAGCGTGCAAAATACTGAGGGTATAAACGGTGCCGACTTTGCGGTTCTCCCCGAGTACGTTCGTCCCTTCAGAATTTGTCGGTGGGACATTCTGACACGAAACAGTGGCCAGTTCAGTACAATGCGGTTGTTCCTGTTTGTTGATTTCTTTGTATGGCCTCTTCCCGGTCTCTGATCACACCGATGGTTAACAAATGCTCAGCCCAGACGGGACAGCGCGCTCCAAAACGATATAATTATCCACGAATGCCAGCACGGTGCAAGCAACCGTATGACCGGTGGTGGGACCGGACGTTGTTTCCAAACCGTTGAGGCCGCTGCCGTTTCCGAGGGCTATTCTGACGTCATGGCCGAGTAAGTCTTTGATCCGCTCTACGTTTGCGCCTTCCGACCCTGGTGGACAGCGCTCTGTCACAAGAAGAGAACTCCAACAACTACGTACACGACTTCGTATTTGGCGCACTCGTCAGCGTCAACGCTACTGGCTTTCGTAGGTACCCATACTCAGTTTCCTCGTGAGTGTGCACACAGCAAGTAATCAGACGAATCACCTAACACTCGGAAAGAGATGTTAACCCCCTTCGCTACTCGAGCTTGAATGGTATGACTGATTCTCACGGTGCGCACTCTCTATTCTCCCCCGTATCCCTCATTCGCCTGAAACGTGGGCAGCGATGGGCGAGGTTTGGGCGAACACCTTTCACAGTGTGTATGCCACGCTCGTCGAGGCATTCGGGCGGGGATCGGACGTGACCCAAGCGCAGGGGAACATCGTCTTTTTTCACCTCCTCTTCGACGCCCTGCTTCTCCAGCCGTGCAACCCTTCTTGTGAGCCTTTCTACTTGCTGCCGTACTCGTCTGTATTTTCGCGCGTGGACACTGATTCGGAACGGACAGTTGTTCAAACCCGCGACGCGTGGATTCAGGCAGACGCAAACCGATATAAAGGCTCTCACGCGTGCCTTTTGTGGAAAGACTTCGCGAGTAAAGGTTTGGGTGTCAAGGCCGCGAACTACATCGACGACGACTCCGTGCCTCCGGAATGTCAATAGTTTTCGTGATACCAAGGGATCTAAGAACAAGACCAAGAACAAGACGGTCCAAGAGACGGTCATCAGCACACTGCTGGAACCTAAATTACTTAGAGTTCGTTTGGTGGAAAAGATCACTCAGGAAGCTCGGTTTCCAAGTGGGATAAATTGCAATGGGTAGTGGGTCTTCGTACGAGCGCTTATCGGCATATGAAATATGTTCTCGTAACTATCTGCATTTGGCGTGAGACCGTTGTCGTCTGTGGTGGCAAGGGCCAACGGAGTTGAAGAATGGGAAATGGTGCTGGTAGTACGGGTGAATTCTGCTATTGATGGCATGGGGACTTAAGGGCATCTCTCAGCGAGGCAGAGAGTCTTGATGAGAATCACTGTGAACCGCAGCCCTTGCCGCAGCGTGACGGTCTAGGCGCAGTGCAAAATCTGCGAGGGCCCCAAGGAAGGTCCTTCGGATACCATTTCTCTTAGCCTCCCTCCCTAAGTTCATAGCATGGGCACTAACCATCCCGCGTGACCTTTATCGGAGCGCTCTCTCAGGCCCCAGGCTCCGGACATCATTTGCATCGCCCTCTTTGGACCGCCCTTTCCCATTCCGAAGAGACAGAAAGGGGTCAAATAGGATTTTGCGTTTCTGATGGAGGTGGCCCGGGCCATCGGGCATCTACTACTACGTCACGGTCGCGCGGTCCAAACCAAGAGACAAGGCCCGAAAAGTATGATTTGAACAATCGTAGATGCGCCAACAATCTTCCCGACATCCGTGGCAGGTCTCAGGCCACGGGAACTCGAGTCCGAGTCTGCATGGGACTACGGTGTCGTGGTTACTATTAACTTGAAAGAGCCGCGGTCGGCCTAAGCGTTCGACTCGGCTTTCGCTCTTTTCGTTGACAGCTGCCGTCAGCCGTGACCGGCTCGTAACTGCAACTCACACCACCAGTCCGAGTCCCTGAAGATCTTTCTGGTGATTGATTGGTTGAGAATGTAATCAGATCCTCGATTCTCGACTTTGGAGGCCTAGCTTGACATGGAGCCGCGGCTTCTAGCCGGGCCAGTAATTGCAAAGCACCGCTGTCCTCGACTCTTGCCTCGACTCGATTCTCTCGCTCTTTCCACCAGCATGACATTGGTCTCTCATCAGTATGAGAACCTCTTTCTAGCCTTAAAGTTTCATGTTCTGTCCCTGATGGTTCAGTGGAAGTCCGGCAGGTCCAATCATACGTCGCTGAGCCGCGTACTACTAGTAGAACGTTACCTCTATGCCGATGATCTCCTCGTCTGCGATAGCACCTCGCGTTATAATAATGATTATGAGCGTGCAGCTGTTCTATCTCAGAACCGAGAGGATGCGTTTTATAAGTTGTGCATGATCCACTTCCGTCGTGTCCGCCTCCACGACGCTCTCTAGTCTCCTGCGGTACCCGTCAATAATGGTCGCATTCGCCCTGATCCTCCCCACCGTGCTATTTTCCCTTCTCTTTGTATCCACCACGAGCGCGACGCCGCAGTCCTGGGCTCATCGCACGCACTACGTTGGTGCCGACAGGAACCTCAAGCTCGAGGCGTACCACCCCGAGTCAACTTTCCAGGCGAGTTCCCATCATTTTGTGTCGTTATAGTCACGTTTCCTGACATACGGAATAGAGATTTGGTGTCGACGGAGTAGACCCTTTCCCTACATATCGACGGTACCCCCGTGATACCCCAGATATTAGTGCCGCTGCGGTGACCTTTCTGGCGTCTAATCTGGGTGTCCCTGAGGAAAGCATCCATCCCCGTGCAAGCGCGCAAGGGCAGGCAGCGCATCATGTCTTCCTGGTGCAGAAGATTGTGTGTCGATTCCGCTGCTTCTCGTGACCCAGACGATAATCAGAAGTCCGCGGCAGAACGGGGTACCCGTTGCCAACGCGGTTGCTAACGTCGCCTTCAACAACCACAGGAAGGTCTCATCATTCAGTTCTTCTTTCGTTGAGCATTGTACGTCCGTGCGGATGCTCCAATAATGGGGTTAATAACCAGGTCAATTTTATCAAGCTGGCGCTGCGGACACAGATCCTTCTGTCTCCCTAGCTGATGCGATAACCACTGCAGAGAAGATGCTCAGTGGTACCTACAATGGATACCCCACAACACTCGAGTTCGTCGTGCAACCGAATGGGTTCGCTGCGCTTACTCATGTTATTCAAATTCAAAATGAGCCTACGGGAACATGGTATGAGGCCTTTGTGGACGCGCATAACAACACATTACTCTCTTTGACGGACTTCGTTGCGAAAGCCTCGGTCTGTTTGACGAAATAGCTGGACTCTGCCTATTTTTAACCGATTTCTTTCTTTCTTTTTGGTTATGCAGTACCGCGTTCTCCCAATTCACGAGCAGGATCCCACCCAGGGGTTTCAGACCATCACCGATCCACAGGATAAGTCCGCATCTCCCAACGGCTGGCATCAAGAGTTTTCGACCGCGACCAATCTCACCGCGTGAGTGCCCTTTTTACTATAGTGCCACCAGTTCCCTGACTCTCCGGAAGCGGCAACAACGCCATCGCATACAAAGGCTCTCAGCTCATTGACGTCACCGTCCAGAGCTCTGCTGACCTCAACTTTATCTATGATGTGGACCTTACAAAGGACCCATCCAGCGGGACCAACGTCCAAGCAGCCACTACAAATGCATTCTACGTCGTCAATACCTTCCATGACTTCACTTACGAATATGGCTTCACCGAGACGACATTCAACTTTCAGACGAATAACTTGAACAAGGGCGGAGAAGGATTCGATCGGATTCTTGTGAGCGTGCAGGATGATTATGGTATAAACGATGCCGTTTTTTTTACTCCACCCGAGTACGTCTGCCAATGTTTAGAGAGTTTGTCGATCGGCATTTCTGAGACAAAACAGTGGCCAGTCCGGTAAAATGCAGTTGTACCTATATGTCAACTTCTCCGTATGTCACCTGCATTCGATCTCTGACCGCACAGGGGACTGACAAGTACTCAGCCAAGATTGGACAGCGCGCTCCAAAACGATTTAGTGATCCACGAGTGCCAGCATGGTGCATCCAACCGTATGACCGGTGGTGGCACTGCACGTTGCTTCCAGACCTCCGAATCTGCTGGGGTCGCTGAGGGTTATGCAGACGCTATGGCAGAGTGAGTCTTCGGTCTGCTCAATGTTTACATCTTCCAACTCTAGTGGACAGCTGGATGTCACAAGGGAGTACAACTGCCGATTACGTATTTGGCAAATACGCCAGCAAATCCTCTACTGGGCTGCGGAAACACGTCTACTCAATTTCCAAGTGAGTTCACGCAACACATGATCGCGAGGACGGATCGCTTAACCTATGAATACCCAAAAAGCGTGACGAACCCTCTTCGGTACTCGAGCTTGAAGGGTATGACCGATGCTCACGGTATTCCCCCATTCTCTATTCTCTCCGCTTATCCCTGATTCGCCTGACACGTTTGCAGATATGGGCGAGGTTTGGGCGAACGCACTTCACAACGTGTACGCTGCTCTGGTGATTTCCAACGGATGGTCGAAGAATGCGCTCACGGACCCGACGACGAATGAGGGAAACGTGGTGTGGCTTCATCTATTCATCGACGCGCTACTTCTGCAGCCGTGCAACCCTACTTGTGAGAATTTCTCGTTTGGGCCATACTCGGTCGCATTATCGCGCATGGACACTGACACAGAATGGTCAGTCCTGAATGCGCGGGACGCGTGGATTCAGGCGGACGCGAACCGATATAAGGGTGCTCACACGTGCTTGTTGTGGGCAACATTCGCGAGCAGAGGGTTTGGTGTGAATGCGACGAACTTTGTTGATGATGTCTCTTATCCTCTGGATTGCGATTGCTAGTAGTTGTTGTAACTGAATATGTAAAAATGTGAGGGGGCAGGCGCCCATCAGCAATTAGTATTTAAATTACCTTACTCAAAAATTAAGTATGATCCACTGGCAGTAACTTAAGTTAGACGGGAATAAAGACAAGAGTGTGTTTTTTTTTGTTTTTTTTTTTGAACCGTTTATATCCCGGGGTGCAAGCCTGAGGCTTAGACCGGACGTAGCCTGCTACATTTTACAAAGATTGTACCTAATAGGGGCGGGTGCCTTCGTTACCAGAACTGGGCACAAGAAACATGGGGGCATCTTAAGCAGTTGGCCCTGTGGGTTCGCAATCGCGCGGGGGGGTAGGGCGGGGCGTCAGACGCCGAGATTTTCGTGTATGAGTCCAATGGGCTCGCGTGGGAGGTTCTACTCGTTTCCTCAGTCTGGTTCCGGGGGGACCTCTTCCCGTGGGCCGGTTTCGGGGTGGGTGAGCGCGTGGCTCTCCTGTATGAAGTTCAGTAAGCGTTCGGCATCCTTCCTTCCCGGGCCGATGACGCGGGAGAAGCGAGTGGGGTTGTTGGGTATGAATGGGATGCGGGCGACAAGAGTGTGTTTCGAGGAATGCGTTTCAAGACCAGTTAAATGAGAATGAGAGACTGTAGTCTACCAAGTAGTACAAGCGATTCTAAGACGTATTATGGGGTCACGGTCTCGATCATCCTGAGTTTGTCTTTAATATCGTCGGTGACAGCTAATGGTTGCAGCTTCCATTGGTATTGGTAAAGACAGCCTCCCCAACCCCAGGTTGCTGCCGCATGCGGCTGACGGCTCGCGCAGGGAAGGAGTGTACCTGGTCATCGACCTGGCTGTGATTGTGAGTCACTGGCAGAAGACAGACGCGTCACGCGTGTGATGCTGGTTAGCTTCGGGGGGAAGTGCGGTCTGCTGGCAAAGACTCTCACTGATTAGAACAAGGATTAGAGGGAAGACGGTGAACGAGCGCTGCAGGAAGAACACTTGAGTCATAAAAAAGGCATCCGTAGGGAGATATGAGTGGTACAGAACGAGACAACGACTTCAGTTTACTAGTACAGTGCCGGCGTACCCTTGGGCGTACCATTGCCAGCCTGAGCTTGAGCCTGAGTGTGCCAGTCTGAGCAAGCGGCGGCGTGGGAAACAGTCTCTTACCACGCCATCACATCACCGGCGTCTGTCCTTACTTATGAACATCACGGTATGAACTCCGAGTCAAAGCTTGCTTGAAGCCGCGGCTGCAGGTTGGGTCAGCAAATCATAGTTCGACCTGATTCTAGCGCTCACTGGTACTGGCATGAGAGCCTCATTCCAGCCATCCCGTCATTTCAGAACGTTAAGATCCTGAGGAAATGCGCCAGGGTCATTATGCGTTGCATGACGGTCAATTCGTCGTGTGTGCCAGTAACAGTTTATGGTGGGTCCGCAGTTGCTCTTCTAATTCGGCTCGTTCTATGATGGGAAATAGCCGCGAGTTCGCGGGCAATTCTACCTTAGGACCGAAGACGCCATTTATAAGTGTGCCATGATCCACTTCCGTCTTCCGTCTTCAACCACACGTCCGCCTCTGAGTCGACGACCTCCAGTTTCCTGCTGCAGTGTCATCAACATTAATGGTCTCGTTCGCTAAGCTTCTCCCCCCCGCGCTCTTTGCCTTTCTTTTTGTATGCACCGCGAGCGCGACGACATTTCAACATAATACTCATCGCACGCACTACATTGGTGCTGACAGGAGCCTCAAGCTCGAGGCGTTCCACCCCGAGTCGATTTTTGAGGTGAGTATTTACTTCTTTATATTACAGTAGTCCCGATTTCTGGCATACCGAACAGCGATTTGGCGTCGAGGGAGTGGACCCCCTCCCGACATATCGACGATATCCTCATGATATTCTCAATCTCGGTGATATCGTGTTGCCCTTCCTGGAGTCTAAGTTGGGTATCTCTAAGGACAACATTATAATCCGTGCCATCGTGCAGGGGGAGGTGGCACAGTATGCCTTCTTGACGCAGAAGATTGTGTGTCGATTCCTCTACTTTCTAAGACCCGACGATAAACATAAGCCCGTGGCAGAGTGGGGTTCCCATTGCCAACGCGGTTGCTAGCATCGCTCTCAACTGGAACGGGAAGATCTCATCATTAAGCTCCTCATTCGTTAAACTATGTATGTCCGCGCGGAGGTTTCGAGAACAAGGAAGTTGATTTTTTTTTAAAAGCTGGCTCCGCGGACGTCAATCCTTCTATCTCCGTCGAGGATGCGACTACTACCGCAGAGAAAGCGCTCAAAGGCACCTACAATGGGCACAAAACAACCCTCGAGTTCGTTGTGCAGCCGAACGGCTACGCTGCGCTTTCCCATGTTATCCAAATTCAAAATGATACTGCGGGAACATGGTATGAGGCCTTTATAGACGCACATAGCAACACTTTACTCTCTGTGACGGACTTCGTTGCGAGAGCCTCGGTCAGTTCGGTGAAACAGTTGCAGTCTTCCAATTCTAACGGCCTCTTCCTTTTGCGGTTTTCCTTTTTTTGGTTATGCAGTATCGCGTTCTCCCAATCCACGAGGAGGACCCCACCCAGGGTTTTCAGACCATCATCGACCCACAGGATAAGTCCGCATCTCCCAACGGCTGGCATCAAGAGTTTTCGACCGCGACCAATCTCACCGCGTGAGTACCTTTATTGTTGTCATGGCTCCAGTTCCCTGACTCTCCGGAAGCGGCAACAATGCCATCGCATACAAAGGCTCTCAGCTCATTGACGTCACCGTCCAGAGCTCTGCTGACCTCAACTTTATCTATGATGTGGACCTTACAAAGGACCCATCCAGCGGGACCAACGTCCAAGCAGCCACTACAAATGCATTCTACGTCGTCAATACCTTCCATGACTTCACTTACAAATATGGCTTCACCGAGACGACATTCAACTTTCAGACGAATAACTTTAACCAGGGCGGAGAAGGATTCGATCGGATTCTTGTGAGCGTGCAGGATGATTATGGTATAAACGATGCCGTTTTTTATACACCTCCCGAGTACGTTCGTCCGTTCAGAGTTTGTCGTTTGGCATTTCTGAGACAAAACAGTGGCCAGTCCGGTAAAATGCAGTTGTACCTATATATCAACTTCTCCGTATGTCACCTGCATTCAATCTCTGACCACACAGGGGACTGACAAGTACTCAGCCAAGACTGGACAGCGCGCTCCAAAACGATTTAGTGATCCACGAATGCCAGCACGGAGCATCCAACCGTATGACCGGTGGTGGCACTGCACGTTGCTTCCAGACCTCCGAATCTGCTGGGGTCGCTGAGGGTTATGCAGACGCTATGGCCGAGTGAGTCTTCGGTCTGCTCAATGTTTACATCTTCCAACTCTAGTGGACAGCTGGATGTCACAAGGGAGCACAACTGCCGATTACGTATTTGGCAAATACGCCAGCAAATCCTCTACTGGGCTACGGAAACATATCTACTCAACTTCCGAGTGAGTACACGCAACACGTGATCGCGAGGGCGGATCGCTTAACCTATGAATACCCAAAAAGCGTGACAAATCCTCTTCGGTACTCGAGTTTGAAGGGTATGACCGATGCTCATGGTATTCCCCCACTCTCTATTTATTCCGCTTATCTCCGATTCGCCTGACACGTTTTGCAGATATGGGTGAGGTTTGGGCGAACACACTTCACAACGTGTACGCTGCTCTGGTGATTTCCAACGGATGGTCGAAGAATGCGCTCACGGACCCGACGACGAATGAGGGAAACGTGGTGTGGCTTCATCTATTCATCGACGCGCTACTTCTGCAGCCGTGCAACCCTACTTGTGAGGATTTCCCGTTTGGACCGTACTCGGTCGCATTATCGCGCATGGACACTGACACAGAATTTACAGTCCTGAATGCGCGGGACGCGTGGATTCAGGCGGACGCGAACCGATATAAGGGTGCTTACACGTGCTTGTTGTGGGCGACATTCGCGAGCAGAGGGTTTGGTGTGAATGCGACGAACTTCGTAGATGACATCACTTACCCTCCGAATTGCGCTTGCTAATAGTTTTCGCAATACTGAGAAAGACGTAAGAATGAGAGGGGCGAGGGTGAGGCGCGGATGTACTGCATTTTTACTCGCTCAGCGCTCAAAGCGCTCTTGTAGTACTTTGCGAGTCGTTCCCTCTCATAGTTCGATATCGTTATCTTACAGCAATGGATAGTCCTGCTCATCACGCGGCGCTGTCTTGTCCATTGCTGTAGTGGGCCCGGGCCGGTCTTTGGGACTGACTGTCACTGGGCCACACTCTCAACTGACTCGCGGCCTGCTGGCACTGCAGTCGCGCTCCAATATTCCCGTCGTCCACTTGAAAAGGTTCGAGCTGGGGTTCCAAAGAAATCTGTACTTGTCCCACACTGGTTGGTGATCACCCCGCCCCCTCTCACTCCAATCCGTTCACGGTGGAGCTAACTCAGTGTTAACGCGACTTGCACTGACATTCTGATTGTCCTCCCAGACGGAGACGTACTCATCTTCGACTAGTTGCATATCAGCAGGAGTCACTAGTCACCGATCCAGTGGGACTGGGCTCCTAGATGGCACGTTCGGAGGTGAGCCCTCCCGCCCTTACCTTGGTCTGAGATTGTCACCACTTGACACACCCCGCATTCGTAGGGCTCCCATCGTGCTACCTACGTTCAACCACGCTTCACTCGTGCAGCCAAGAGCGATGCACTTCCCGTTGTCTGGTTCCAGAAGGCGTTGCTCGTGACGAGTAATAGTGTCCCGAGGCGGCACTGGAACCAAAATGGAACAGTTAATTGCGCATATCGTGGACCGGATATGTCTCAGTGGCAGTACAGACACGGAGGAAAAACAACGAAGACGGCGCTACAAATGTTAGGAATGTACTTAATTGTGCATAAAGATGGATGACCAAATGTTGCTTTATCCTAAACATGTGATCTTGTCTCACAACCGTGTCTCGGTGGCAGAGTTGAAGATATTATTGGGGGCGCGATGTGCGGCGTTTACGGCTTGCCTCTTCGCATCTTTTGCTACAGTAACGGCCGTGACCATCTTTTATGACGCTACGGCACTCTTGACAGGTCTGTCCCAGGCCACCATGAGGATCAATTCTGTCGGTCTGTATCCGAGGTTTAAGGTTGCCCGCAGCGGCGCAGTCTCTGCTGCAGGGCCCCTTCCCCATTTTCCTACAGTTCTCGCAGAGCTTGGTGGACGGCGGTTTTGCGGTAGCGGATGGCGGCACGTGGGTGGGGGTGTGCGCTGTGGGCGGCGACACCATTTGCTGCCCGGTGTGTTGCAGGTTGTAACCAGGGGTTCCCGGTGGCGCCACACTGTGACGGCGTACGTTCAAGTTGCTGCAGGATTCACTGCAGAACTCGGAGTCAAGACGAGCAGGCATCTTTCGGCAGACCGAACAGCAAGATGCTTGCGCACAAAGCAATGCTTCGTGGTTCTAACCTTGCTTCAAACACGACCAAGACTGTTCATCTTTGATTTCATCCATGAATTTACAATCCATGCGTTCTCCCGCCGGAAGACGGTGAACGAGCACTGCAGGAAGAAGGAACGCCTGGATTATACCAAAAAAGCGTCCGTAGGGAGAAACGAGTGGCACAAAATGAGACAACAACTTCAGGCTACTCGTACAGCAACTTAACTTGAAGTTACCATTTTGCCATACTGTAGTGCCGCAGTCTGAACAAGCGTGGGAAATAGTTTCTTACCACAGCCTCACTTGTCCTACTTATGTAATAAGTAAAATTCAACAATGGACGGCTTGATGGACGGACTCGCCCGATGCCGTACAGCGGGGCATAGTCTCTGTGCGAGAAGGAGGTCTGTATGCCCAGAGGAAGGTAAGGAGGGGTTTCGCCCGACCGCCATCTTTCCGAGACCATTTGTGACGCCCACCAGTCTCGAGAAACTCGGATTACTGTACTAGTTGCATGGGGGAACACACGAGTGAGGAGGGGTCGGGGGCTTCCCGCTCAGCCCTTATAGCCAGCTGGCACGCTCCCACAGGTGCGCCTGGCAGCACTCAGGCTATCCCCTTTCGGGGGGCTAGCTGCGCTTCTCTGGCTCCATGTGGTCCCCTCGGCGAAACCAATCGCCGTGAGGCCCTTCTGCCATCCCTTAAGAGGATTCGCCGAAGCGACAGAGATTCCAAGTCAAAGCTCTGCAGGCTGGGTCAGTAAACCATAGCGCTCGACTTGATTCTAGCGCTCACTGGTACTGATCTGTTGCTAATCAGAGCCTCATTCTAGCCATCCCGATGGTTCAGAGCCTGAGGAAGTACGGCAGAGTCATGTGTTGCACGACGGGAAATTCGTGCCAGCAATGGTCCATGGTGGTCCACAATTACTTTCCTACTTCGCTCGTTCTCCGATGGGCAATAGCCGCGATTTTGCGGGCTATTCTACCTTAGGACTGAGGACGCCGTTTATAAGTGTGCCATGACCCACTTCCGTCTTCAGCCACACGTCCGTCCCCGAGTCGGCGACCCTCTAGTCTCCTGCTGAAGTGCCAACCAAAATCAATGGTCTCATTCACTGAGTTCCTCCTCCCCGCGTTGTTTGGCTTTCTTCTTGTGCCCACCGCGAGCACGACTCCGTGGCCCTCGACATTTCAATATAACACTCATCGCACACACTACTTTAGTGCCGACAGGAGCCTCAAGCTCGAGGCGTTCCACCCCGAGTCAATTTTCGAGGCGAGTTTCTATCTCTTTATATGATAATAGCACTGATTGTTGACATACCGAACAGCGATTTGGTGTCGATGGAGTGGACCCCTCCCCATCATATCGACGATATCCTCGTGATAACCCCGATCTCGGTAATACCGCATTGTCCTTCCTGGCGTCTAAGCTGGGTGTCTCTGAGGGCAATATTCTACTCCGTGTCATCGCGCGGGGGCAGGTGGCGCAGTACGTCTTCTTAGCGCAGCAGATTGTGCGTCGATTCCTCTGCTCTCTAAGACAAGGCGATAAACATAAGCCCGTGGCAGAGTGGGGTCCCCATCGCCAACGCGGTTGCTAACATCGCTTTCAACAGCAACGGGATGGTCTCTTCATTCAGCTCCTCGTTCGTTAAACTATGTATGTCCGCGCGGAGGTTTCGAGAACGAAAAAGTTGATTTGTTTTTATAAGCTGGCTCTGCAGACATCAATCCCTCTGTCTCCGTCGATGATGCGACTGCTACTGCAGAGAAAGCGCTCAAAGGCACCTACAATGGGCACAAAACAACACTCGAGTTCGTTGTGCAACCGAACGGCTATGCTGCGCTTTCCCGTGTTATCCAAATTCAAAATGATACTGCGGGAACATGGTATGAGGCCTTTATAGACGCACATAACAACACCTTACTCTCTGTGACGGACTTCGTTGCGAGAGCCTCGGTCAGTTCGGCGAAACAGCTGCAGTGTTCCAATTCTAACGGCCCCTTCCCTTTGCGGTTTTCTTTTTTTGGTTATGCAGTATCGTGTTCTCCCGGTCCACGAAGAGGACCCCACTCAGGGTTTTCAGACCATCATCGACCCACAGGATATGTCCGCATCTTCCAACGGCTGGCATGAAGAGTTTTCGACCACGACCAATCTCACCGCGTGAGTACCTTTATTGTTGTCATGGTTCCAGTTCCCTGACTCTCCGGAAGCGGCAACAATGCCATCGCATACAAAGGCTCTCAGCTCATTGACGTCACCGTCGAGACCTCTGCTGTCCTAAACTTTATCTATGATGTGGACCTCACACAGGACCCGACCAGCGGGACCAACGTCCAAGCAGCCACTACGAATGCGTTCTACGTCGTCAATACCTTCCATGACTTCACTTACAAATATGGCTTCACCGAGACGACATTCAACTTTCAGACCAATAACTTTAACAATGGCGGACAGGGATTCGATCGTATTCTCGTGAGCGTGCAGGATGATTATGGTACAAACGATGCCGTTTTCGCGACTCCTCCTGAGTGCGTTCGTCCGCTTCTAGTTTGTCGTTCGGTTGGCATTTCTGAGACAAAACAGTGGCCAGTCCGGTAAAATGCAGTTGTACCTATATGTCAACTTCTCTGTATGTCATTTGGATTCGATCTCTGACTGCACAGGGGACTGACAAGTGCTCAGCCAAGACGGGACAGCGCGCTCCAAAACGATTTAGTGATCCACGAGTGCCAGCACGGAGCATCCAACCGTATGACCGGTGGTGGCACTGCACGTTGTTACCAGACCTCCGAGGCTGCTGGGGTCGCCGAGGGTTATGCGGACGCCATGGCGGAGTAAGTCATCGAGCCGCTCAATGTTTACGTCTTCTAACTCTGGTGGACAGCTGGATGTCACAAGGGAGCACAACTGCCGACTACGTGTTTGGCCAATACGTCGGCAAGGGCTCTACTGGGTTACGGAACTACGCCTACTCAACTTCTGAGTGAGTGCACGCAACGCATGATCGCGAGTACGGATCGCTTGACCTATGGACAAGCGTGACTAACCCTCTCCGGTACTCGAGCCTGAAGGGTATGACAGATGCCCACGGTAATTTCCCACTTTCTATTTATCCCCGGTTCGCCTGACAAGTTTGCAGATATGGGCGAGGTTTGGGCGAACACACTTCACAACGTGTACGCTGCTCTGGTGATTTTCAGGGGATGGTCGACGAATGCGCTCACGGACCCGACGACGAATGAGGGAAACGTGGTGTGGCTTCATCTATTCATCGACGCGCTACTTCTGCAGCCGTGCAACCCTACTTGTGAGGGTTTCTCGTTTTGGGCCGTACTCGGCCGTGTTTTCATGCGTGGTGACTGACACAGAATGGACAGTCCTGAATGCGCGGGACGCGTGGATTCAGGCGGACGCGAACCGATATGGTGGCGCTCACACGTGCTTGCTGTGGGTAACTTTCGCGAGCAGAGGGTTTGGTGTAAATGCGACGAACTTTGTCGATGACGCTTCTTATCCTCCGGATTGCGATTGTTAATAGTTTTTCCATACCGAGAAAGATATAAGAACAAAAGGGGCGAGCTGGGAGACGAGGGAGAGGCGTGTGATGACGTGGATGTATCGATCCTTGTACCTCGCGAATCGTGCCCTACCATACGGTTTGATATCGTTATCTTGATAGGTGGCTCTGGTCGGCGTTGGCTAAACATGACCGGCGCTCAAAGCGCTCAAACCCTGCTCCTGGTTCCTATTTCACAATTTTTGAGCTTTGGAAATGTGACGATAGTAAGGAGGAGCCTCTGATTGGCCACCGCGCCATCAGGAAACCGTTTCCCTGCTATCATACGGCTGTCAGTGCGCCTGTCTCATTCCCCATCTCATTACTATCTCAGACCTCAATACGGCCTCAATATAGCTTGATGGAAAGGCTCTTGAGCCCCGGTTTCGCAAGTCAGTTAGTCATCAGCGCATCACAACAGTATTGCCCCGGTTTCATCCCGGCTTTCGTCTTCCCCGATCTCGTTCGCGTCGTCGCCTGTCTTTGCCTTACTGTCACACCCATTGGGCTTGGTTTTCACCCCCCGTTGCTCTCTGCCTCGGTTAGTACACAGTCCAACACTCTCATCGAGTCATCATCGCTTCCGCGAATCCGCGATTTAGTTTCTTTGTACTCATTTCTTCGCCGTCTCTAGCATTCAGTTGGCGGCCTTTTAACCACATACCCTGCCTCCTCTATCTTCAATTCGAGTTTTACTCAATCCCACTGCACATCCAGATCGGCGCACTAGGGCCGTCCTCACGGACGGCGATCCCGGAGATCCAAAGTACGTCCACCCCAGCATTCCTCCGCCCATGCATTTATTCATGTTTGCCGCTCCTCCGTTGCAGATGCACTGGCAGTGCGTACCTATCCAAGCAGCAAGGTCGCAGAGCTTGTTCCACAGACGTACTTGAACTCGTCGAACACGGCCTGAACACCACGGGCACTGCACAGTGTATCCTCTTCCTCATCAATGACTCGCACAACGACAACTCACTGAGAGCCAGGGACCTCCT
This sequence comes from Lactarius deliciosus, assembly GCA_021525775.1. Taxonomy (NCBI): domain Eukaryota; kingdom Fungi; phylum Basidiomycota; class Agaricomycetes; order Russulales; family Russulaceae; genus Lactarius; species Lactarius deliciosus. Next base: position 37,569 of record JAKELK010000352.1, on the reverse strand, counting down.
CTGTGCGTCATACTAACTCTACTCTTGCAATCCGAGATGAACGACTCCACCCCCAGTCAGCTACGCACTCCCTACGGCACTGTATGCGCAAGTGCAAGCTATCGCTCCGACTACGTGCTCCGTTTCTTCGCACACGCCACAGCAGATGGCACAGATGCACTCAGCGCGTCGTACCGACCCTACCAGCGCCGAGACGAACAACGCCGTTCTCGGCACGATCCACGAGTTGTGTACTCCGCGTTACTGCGAACACAAGCGTAAACCGTCACGCTGACAACGTCCTTCGGCCCTCCACGCCTGCCACAGCAGACACCACACGTACACTATTGCAGAGCAGCAGCGGCTTTTGCAAAGATGGCGTCGGGACAGCTCGCAATGCTAACAATTACGTTTACCCCCACCGGGCCAGCGCCAGCTACACAAGACGGCGGGTCCCGCAGTGGCAATCGAATAATGCACGGGATCGCAAGGCTAGACTATTGCAACTCCCTGGGTGGTGTAGTACCCGGGCCGGGAGGACCTAGCAATGTTTATGGCCTCGACGAGACCGACATGACCACCAACTACGAATCCAATGCGACTCAGGTAGTTGACCCGTTAAGAGATGCAACAACGAAGAAAGCAAATTTACGTCTACAATATGTTTGTGAAGCTACAGAAAGTGTAACTTTCATTCAACGAGGGCAACGAGGGCAGTAGCGTATGTATGGTATGGGTATTGTATATTGGCAAATAAAAGTTAGGGCCGTGGATTTCTGCTTTGCCGCGGTCGGTCGAGCGAACTTGATGGAGAATCGTGCGTTTCCAGTCCAGCTGGTCCGACGCTCGCACGTGTGTGACTCGCCAACAACAGTGTTGAATCCACTAAATGGGAGTCGTTAGCTGTGGCGGATGCAGAATTCTCCTCAACCTGGTGTCGCGGAGATGGTACCGTGAACACTTGAGGGTGTTCATCCGTTATACGAAACCGTTGGTTGATATCCTAGCACGTAGAAGTTAAATAAAGTTTCAAGGCGTGTTTCAGACGAGAAGCGTACAATCGGACGAGAGCTCGAGAGCTATGAGTACAGGTTGGGATCAATAAGAGCGGTACCACCTCCTGGAATTTGCTTACCTGGGGTCGCTGTCTGAGACCGTTTGTATCCATATAGGTGCTGGTTATGTTGCTCTCAGTGAAAAATGTGCAGCACAGTCACGGTGGGGCATACATACCGTAAACTCTGGATAACGTCGAGGTAGGTTCCACGATTTCCCCAGCTGGTCATGAACTCAATGAAAGCCTGTGAAATAGACCGGAAACCTCAGGCCATGTTCATGCAAGTGGCGAGCCGGCTGCTTGAAACTCACTCTCCCCAGGGAGCCACGTTCGTGCGCCTCGCAAGCTCTTTCGCTATCCTCGAATGCGCTTAGACAGATCTGGAACGATGTTATAAGTGTTTTTTCTCGCCTTCTGAGACAGCACTAACCACGTCCGCGTTGCTTGACCTCCGGCGAACATTTGCGTTTGTATTACGCGGCTTAGGCACACCGCGCGAGTCGTACTGAGGAGAGCACGTCAAGGCGAGTAATCCGGAAGGCGAGCTCACTTACAATAAAGGGGAGGTCTGAGATAATGTAAAAGTCAGAGAGTCAAATGTTTTCAAGGATAGCATACCGAAGAGAGTCCCAGAGTGGCAGCACTACAAATATCTTGTCAGTATGTCCACGTACGGCAAAGGATCTACCTCACGTCGAAGACGGCAGTCAGACGACACCCTAACGGAAGGGGCTTGACCATTATGTCGTACATTTCCTAAGTAGCGACATCGATGAACGAATAGACCAGCTGTGGTTTGCAGCAACTTACGTCCTCTGCAATGATCCCAGGTGTAGTTGATGAGGATTGTACATTGCTCATACAGTCCATGATACAAAAGCCTGTTGTTTTTAATGCACCAACATCACCTCACGAAGGAGCATACGAACACTCGTCAGGTCCACGTATCACATCTTCATTCGTGCCCTTAAATTGCGTGGCATATCTGGAATCTAGATTTTTTGACGTTGGGGAGTCGGCATACGGGCGAAGAGTATGGGCACTCACAATAAAAGAACAGCGAGTCGTTGGGTTGAGCGCCTTCGACCAACCAACGCATCGCCGCCAGCTGAACGATGTAAAATCGAGTGATAAACGCGACGGTTTGTACGGATAACGATAACTCACAATATTTTCCCTGGTTGGTAGATTCTCGGGTTGCTCGTCCGTAAGGACTCGTATATTATTTCCCTCGAAACCAAAGTGTCCTGGGAGCGATATCAGAAACAAGCGCCGCATCGTATTGAGAAGCGCAGTGGTACTGTAAAGAACTTGCGCGATCTCGTGTGCGTCACGAACACCCGACTCTGGCCTAGATTTGGAGTCTAGGGGTGCAAAGTAGTTGATCCCGACCTTAGGTTGTCATGAGGATCAGGAGTTAACGTTACTCATTGTCAACCTACCAAAAGTGCTTTCTTCTTCTGCCCGATATGCGGAGAGTAGGGCTGCGTGGCAGCTAGCACATGCCGAAGGTGATCTTGTCTACGGTCGTACTGTAGGTGTGACGTTTGCGCAGCTAGAAAAAGAACGTCAAAGACGTGGTCCGGTGACAAGAGAAAGGAGAGTACGTATAAATGGGCGCCAAGAGGATGGATTACTAGCAGCGTTCTTGATCAGTAAGATATGGTGACCAGGGAGTCTGCCTGACGTACAGTTGTGGAGGGCGGCTGGTGCGGTCGATGTGTCTCATCGGTTCTTGAAGCCATGGAATCGCACTCGCATCGCTACCGACGGGGTATGTTGGCGAAACGGGGAACTGGTGTGGAGGTTGTCGATAGGGTCGGTCTGGCAAGGGAGTGTATTCTTCGAAGACATTGATGCCAGGATAATCCCTAGAAGCTTGCCTAGAAGACGACAAGTTCAGTACTAAGACACAGGGAGGGATCATGCAAAGTCCCTCTTTTTTGCTACATTACAAATGGTCACGGCAGACCGGTCGCACGATCAGAAACATGCTCCGGAATATAATGTCAAAAAAGAGAGAGAGAGAATCATGCAAAAACACAGAGTGACGTACACTGAAGCAGAGGGAACAAGGGACGCCCGGGCCGTACGGTATGATGGAGCCGGAAGGCCGGGATATAGAGGCTGTAGAGGCTGAGGCTGTATATTCAGACGGCCCGGAGTGGCGAAGCTGCCCGATAGGTGAGCTGAGTCAGCATGGGCCGCGGCTTGAATGTAGGTGTTAACGAGTCTCGACCGCAGCGAACGAGAGACGGAGTCCGCCTGCCAGGTGGTGAAACGCTCATCCGCTTCCGGCACTAATCGCACAAATTCCTCACATCTATCCCGAACGGGAGACTGGCGTGGGGATGGAGGAAGGAATCGGCGAGTGTAGCCGTCGACTCGGTCGAGGGGTCCCATCATCTCAAGCTGAGGTGTAACCCGCGGTCTCTCCGCACGGCCTTCGGTAGGGAATGTTGCCGGAACGAGGGACGAACGTGGGAATGGACTCAATGGAGTTAGGAAATGTTGTTGAGACGAAGAGGAATCTGGCACATATCCCCGAAGGCTGCCTTTGGAGCTAGGAAAGTTCCTAGAAGACAACACGTTCAGCGCCAAGACGCAGGGGGGTGGCATTCAAAGCAGTGGTCTCACGGCTCTGGAGAAGATGCTGGAGGCGCAGGACGTCGGAATCGACTCGGGTCGTAACTTGCATGGCGCCGAGGACGTACTTCAGGTTCGCGAAGTAATGGTGTTTCAAGATGGAGACTTTGAGGTGCAGAAGATGTCGATGGTGGAGCTATCAGAGGCAATGTAGCCAACATACGACCTCAGAAAAACGTAAAACTTACGTCGCTTTTCAAAGATGTCCGAGAGTGTAGCTACCCAAGCGGATTCTGCACCGGCGCTGGCATTGTTGCGAGCGGACGACAGATCTTTCGGCCGGGCGCGTCCACTGTGAGTAATAGAAAAGTTGCGATACTGAAAGAGCTCACCAATCCGGGCGTTATAGATCGTTGGCTCGAGGCTTCGGACGTGATTTAACACTCCATCTGATCGGAGACCGTGTAGTGACTGAAAGTAAGAAGAGTATCAGAACAATGGCGTATTGTATGGAACTTCAACTTACACTACTGTCATGAAGCCTAGCCAAGTCATCGTCATGAATGAGGACCATATTGCAGCCAGGAGGTGCCTCCTATAAGAACCAGATTAGCACCGGACATGCAGAGAATTTATGTCCCCAGCACTCACTTCGGCAATGTATCCTAGTAGTATATGAAGAGGATCCCGGTACTTTGAAATCCAAAAGATGAAGACTAGAAAGTGCTAATATCACGGCAGCTTTACCTCCGGTACAGCAGGTATCGGCATGAGTTCCGCGTCTGGCTCCTCGTCGTGTCCCTCTGGGTCTGGATTGGGTCCTGCCGCCCCTTTAAGCCTCGGCGGTAATATCTTGAGTTTACGAGTGACACGAAACCCTCGTATGAAGATACACTGATCCTCCGGTAGGTTCTAGCGTGGACGAGATCACGCGAAAGGTATTTCAGAATTCGATTGCTAGCACAAGCTGCGTATCGTCATACCTCGCCCTCAGGGCCACGATTCAACACCGCCCCTCGATCGCGCTCATGTGAGAATTGCCAATTGAGAGTAACGGTATCACCGTCATGATCTACCTTAGCCCGGAATGACGCCTGCGCATCTCCCTGCCCTCCTGGGAAAGCGACATTAGTCCAAGACCTTGCGCGATGAGTCCCAGTGACCAAGACGATATCCTCCATCCGGTCAATCCCCAGTCCAAGTTCTCGGGCCCATATGAACCAGCGGTCGATGTGCTTGATTATCCACTTTCCGAAGTCTGCACTCGCTACCGTGTCCTCCCCCTTAGCCTGTACTGGAAGGCATAATACTGCGCCTTGGTTTTTCGGGCAAGAAAAAGAGACTTCGCCTTCATTTTTTGGGCTGAGATAATGTGGGTCACAGTGAGTGGCAGTACATTTAAACCAGGCAATTCAGTTACCCATCGGCCCATGGATCCGATTCGGTCCCCGAGGTGACGCCAGCTGAACAAAAATTATGAGGACTAAGCCTGCCAATTTCGATATGGTTTTCCATGTTGAGCTTCAGCTGTTCGTGGTACTCTGGGACACCAAAGTTTTTATGGGACGGATGATTCGCGGGGAGTAAAACGTTGAAGAGACGGCGAAATTTGCCTTGGCTAATATAACCGACGTCGCCAACCTCCACAGCGGGATATAGATTCCCAGGACCTGGCTCCCAAAGAGCATGTCCATAGGCAGGAAACATCATTGCAAGGCAGTGGCGGAAGATATCAAAGTGAGCCATCGCGCCAGTAATGGAGGAACCAAGAGAAACTCGTGTAGCCTCTGAGCTCCGATAAGATGACAATAGTGAATTTGATAGTGGAGAAGAGGGCATCATGGACTTGGAGGCTCCGACTCAGACGACATCACCTTTTAAACCTCCTAGGGCCCCACTCTTACCCCTCTTGTGAACCTTGGGTCATAGAGTACACCGCCTTCCTCCCCAATTTCCATCTGAACACAATCACAAGGGGGCTGCGAGACCGGAATCCCAATCCCACACGGGAGTAGAGTCCGACGTACAGCACAGCAAACGGGCGTCTATCTTGCCTGCGCCGCGGCTCTGCGCGACTCTGTCAAGACTCTCAGTCTCAGCTTATCGCACAACGTCTCTCACTCATCGCCTCCGGATCCTTTCCGCCGCCACATTTGTCTTTTTTTTTTTGGATCCAGCTACCTTTGTCTTATCTGGTCTAGTTCCAATCTCCGGATCTTTTATCCCCAAATCTTGGGACATTCAAGTTCGCTACTGTACTACTAACCCATGATTCACACACTTTTTCACTTCACTCGTATTCCCTCGACCTCCGAGTGCCTTGCTTTGGCTTCCCGTTTCCTGACCCTCACGCTTCATCCTACGACTCAGGAAAAGACGATACTATGCACCGTTTAGCAGCCTGGCAGCAAAGCCATCGCCCCACTTGGTGTACGCCCCGTTCAAGTAATACATGGAGTGCGCCTACGCCGATAGTTCAAGGACTTCTTAGATTTAGCGTATGACCGTATCACTACTCACCCCTGATGTCGGAATATATTTTGTGAGGTTTCATTTTAGTTCGTATCGTTCTGTTCCACGCGTTGGAGTTGCAAACCCCGTGCGATGTTCTCAGGCTTGAAGTTTTCAGCAAGGTTTTCAGTGTCCGTTGGTTTATTCCCTCGGATCTTCGGATCGGTCTCCCGGACCCCCTCCTGGTAGTACCAGCGGCGTCCGCGGATTCGTTATACGGTTATACCGTCGCGCTGCAGGAGCAGAGCATAATATTTACTGTACAATATCTAGTTTATAAACCTTTCACCTTCGTAGAGTAGTACCTCAGTTTCTGCCTCAGCATGTGCGGTAAGGTAACTGAAATGAGCACAGTAGATTCCCCTGTACTTACCTGATCCAGTACCGTCGTCTTTCGTGCAGACGTCGCTCGCACACGCACTAACTCTATTCACTCTTTCACCACATTTCGAGCCCATACCTCTAAAGACCCCTTCCTCGTCTTTGATCCCGTCCACGATTTTAGAGTTACAGGTGTTCCCCTATGCATCTGAAATTCGCGACTAGGTTCAGTCCTTTCAGTCTCCATCTCTACACCACCGTCGATATCGACACCCGCTCTTTCAGCGACAAATGTCTGTTCCATATTGGGTACCCCTAGCTATCTTCTTCGGCCCTCGAGATTTCGCCTTTGACACCTGACTTTTCACCTGATCCTCTGCTGCTCGTTTGTCTTTTTCGCAATCCCGGTAGTGGTCGCGGGTCGAGGAGTTCCCAAGGGACCTAATTCCTACCCAGGTTCCGGTGGCATGAAGTCGGGTGGCTTGGCTTCAGACCAAGATCAAGACTGAGATGGCGCGACTTTCCAATACTATAAAAAGGTTGGTGGGCGAGGCGCAGTTGGAAGCCGGATAGTGTCTATGGTTGTTCCTAGTAACTTACAGCGATGGCGGTAGTGGGTTACGATGTGAAGCATGTGAAGAGGTACGCGATGTGGTGCGGCCGCAGACCATATGCGCGCTGACGGCCGAAGATGGAAAGATGCGAGTGCATGACTAGATTACGATCACCTTGGTTTCTAGTTCGGGAGCTTTGGGTCAATTAGACGCATCACATTAACTTACAGTAGATTACACTGGCAGCACTGTACTGTAAAATGTATCGCTATGACCGAGAAAGGAGAGCGCCGAAATGGGAGATCCAGGTTCCCACGGTTGAACGTTGATCGACGTTGATCCCGGAACAAGGATCCGGTCCTCTCTTCACGCGCTTCACGTCCTACAGTATGCGACTTTGGTTAAATGGGGCACTGCATCCGTAACCGAAATGCAGTCCTCATCTGATGGGCTATGTACGGCCGTGCCTTACAAACGAGACGAAGCGTATAATCTTGCCCAATCAGATCGATGAATCTTGTATATCGGGTGGTCAATTTAGTTGGCCCTTTGTTATCTCACCCCCGCCCGTTCTATCCTCGTCTTCGAGCTCCACCGCAGCATCAGGCAGCTCTGATTCCTCCCTTGGACAATATTTGATCCGCGACCATCATGACAAACCAAAAGTTCAACTAATAGTTACCTTCTGTCGTCACGGACGTCCCACTCGCAATCTTGTGTTCGTGTCCATTCCTTTTTCAATGAGTACTTTCTTACAGTAGGCTCCGCCCACAGGTTGAGGCAGCCAATCCATTACATTCCACCGCCAGATTCCGTAACAACACCGCATCCTCTGATCCCAACCAACCTCCCGACTGATCCATTCGTGGATCTGCCTGGTCTTTCCGCAGATCTGTCCTGGGCACAACAGACATTCCCAGTGATAGTTGTGAAGGGCGTCATGTTTCATCAGCTCCAGGTCGAGGTCACATGCAAGGTAGGTATCAAATACTAAATTTGGCTATCTCAGCTGACCTTCGTCGATAATCTTTTTAGCTCGTTGTACCAGTAGGCTATGCACTGACCTTTTTATGTTGGTACCTTCGCTTATTCTTGATTACCATAGGTTTCGCACCCAGTTAGCGATGTCATCCCTCTCCACCTTGTCATGACAAGCGAAACTCATGAAGCGCTTGACCTGCTCGCGGTATCAAGCGCCATCGACGTGCGGTTGCTCAAAGTCATGGCTTTCGGAGAAAATGCAGCAAATATCGATTCCTTCACTCTGAGAAAACGCTACTCATTTTCACCACCGTACGGATTGGGCTGCGAAAGCTCAGTGGGAGGCCAATGCTCCGCCCTGGGAACTTCCTACAGATGACGAACACCCCCGGGCCCGTTGGCGCATCAGGCTTAACGGAATGTTCCATTGGGACCAGAGCGTCAAGATGAGCGAAAGCTCTGAGCAGCCAGGCATGGCGCTCATGGTGCGTGGGTTTGACTCAAATGTGGATCTCGCGCTTACAGATTCCTTACTCAGTACTTTGTGTGCCTCTTCCCGTTCCGTTCAACAGACTTTCTCCCTGGGACTGACCCGGACAAAGAGCTATTAATGGGAAAACTCCCGATTACTAGGCAGAGTTGAATCGACTGGCCATAGACTTGACGGTTGTATGTATAGTTCTCAACTTCTCCCTCTGGGGTTGAAGGTCCTGAACGGACATTGCGCACCGCACGGGGTTTTTTTGGAACCATATTTACTCCGGGACAGTGCGTAGTACAATACCGGTCATCGCTAGGACATTTATATATACTTATCGTAGAGAGTTCTTATGTGCAGTTGGGTTTAAGACGTTGGTATGATGGCACCCCCAGAGGAACCGCGTAGTTCAGCCGAAGCTGTATGGGCGCTGTCACTGCTATGCAAAACTCTGAAACGTCGATATCTCCTTTCTATGTCGCGGGTATCCTTCGGAATGTAATTAGGATACTGACGAAATCAAACCTCAACGTCTAGCTGCGAAATACACATAAACCCAGACATGGGCTCAATTTCCCAGCCGGCCCCGTAGCCACGTCAACAACCCCTTCGTGCCCTCACGCTCCCACACGCGCCGCGGAGGCACACGGAACCTATTCGACAAATCAGCACATCGCCCAAGGTCAAGATCAAAAGGCTCACAGATTGCCGTCCACGAGGAAAATGTCGAGCGGCAGCAGCCCCAGCTCGCCTGCGAGCGCCGCGATCGAGTTCTCCCGCACGTCCAGCTCCTCCAGCGTCCATCTCTTGCGGCGCTCGTTCCCGTCCCCATCCTCAGCGCCGAACACCGCCTGCGCGAGCTCGCGCAGCCCCTCAAGCTCTCCAATCTTGTTCCCACACAGGCACAAGCGGCGCAGCCCCGCGCGCCGCACGCCACCTCCATCCGCCTCACTGGCGAACAGCAGCTCCTCGAGCACCTCACGCGCCAGCGCGGGGGCCGTCAGGTTGTTGTACGCGAGCTCCAGGTTGCGCAGGCTTGGGAAGAGCCGCGCGAGCACACGCAGCGTACCGCCCTCGGCCGCGTCCGCGCCAGGGATGGTGTTGCTCAGCGCGCAGCCCTCGAGGTTGAGGGTCTCCAGTTGCGGCAATAATGGCCCGCAGTTGTCGCCCGCGGGTAAGACGAACGCGGGCTCAGCGCGCCGCCCGCGCAGGTCGAGCACGCGCAGCGTGTCCGCGAAGGACTGAGGCGCGATCAGCCCGAGAGGGAGGGTCGCGCGCGGGAGCGGGTCCTTGGAACTGGCACTCGCTCCGGGCCGCACGGACCGGCCAGTGGAAGGAGGGAGCGTTAGTGTGAACGAGCGCGCGTCCCAATAACGATCTAACGCCTGAGGAGCATCTGTAGCGCTTGCAGCAACGGCCGCATCGTCAACTGCGCGCTGTGCGGCCTCCGCTCGTGCACGGCGTTGCGCACCATCAGAGAGCAGACCCTGTTCTGCGTCGATTTCCCATTGTTCCTTGACGACGAGCTGAGGCGGCGGCGGCGGCGGGGGTGGCGCTGCGGCAGATGCGACAGAAGCAGCACGGAGATTTGCACCACTTCGCTTCTCAAGAAGGCGCTGAGCGTGGCGTTCTGCCTCGATTTCCCACGCCTCACGGACGATGCGCTTCCCGACGGTCACTGCGAGGGTACCCGCGGGTACCGTACGAGGGTCATTGATAGATGTTTCAAAGTCGATGGTCTGAGCCACGGCTGAGAACGCCGCGGAAACAGATTCTTTCGTGACGCGCGTTTCTTCTAGGTCAAGGACGGCCAGTTTGGGGAAGGGACGGGCGTTTGCAGGAGAAGAAAGGAGAGATGTAGGGAAGGATGTGTCATCAATGTCGCACTTGGACATGCGTAACTCAACGAGCTGAGTGACAGCGCTCAACGAGGTGAGAAGTTCCGCAACGTCGGCAAGGGGGTTGTATGTGAGGTTAAATGTCTTCAAGTCCTGTGGAATCCCATGGCTGTGAATCGCTGAGGCCACGATCTTGTTGTGTGACGCGTCGAGAGAGGTGAGGTGCGGGAGAGGACGTGTTGCTCTCACAATCTCCGGAGCCGAGTAAAAATCGCTTGAGCGTCTGCTTGGCCCCGGTGTCTTCTTTGCGGGATCAAAGGACATGTTGAAAGGTAGAGTAGTAAGGGAATTGTGGGAAATATCGAGTACGGAGAGCGAAGGAAGAGCAAAGAAAAGTGTCGGGAGGGAGGTCAGTGCGTTGTGCGAAAGATCAAGGTTGACGAGGGAGGTTAGGTCTGCAAAGCTCTCCGGGAGTGACACAAGACGGTTATGTTGGAGCTATGGGATAAGTTTCAGCCAACCAATTGCGAAGAAAATCGGACACACATACATCAATGGTTTTGAGAGAGCCAAACAGAGAGATCTCATGCTGTATTTCAACGATCTGGTTATTCCGTGCACGTAGGAACGTCAGATCTTGTTGGTCGTACCAGGTCGTCGAGTTTGAAGTAGCCCTCCTGGATGGTTTTTCTGGCAAAGGTGGTTCCTCTGGCACGCTAGAAAGCTTTTCAGGTGTTACAGAGAGATGTATCTCGAATAAAACTGAAGGGAGACAAGGGAGGTCGCGTGATGCGATGTTGAGCGAACCTTCCGGTCTTAGAGGGTAAGCGAAATGAATGACGATGACCAATGGAGCACACACCCGAACTACGCGCACGCTCTATGGTTTCACGTACGGAGAGCCGACCGAGGTCATCATCGTCCGCCGTAGCAGCCCCCCAGGTGGACGGCGAAGCATCCTCGATACCAGCCGAATCAACATGCGTAGCAGTAGATTTCTGAGCAGCGAGTGCTTTCTTCGCCTCTGCGCGTTTGAGTGCAATGGCTTCCTTCAAACTCAGAACAGGTGCCTTTGAAGGAGTAACCGGCTCTTGTTCGGTTGGCCGAGAGCGGGGAGGTGCCTTTGTGGTAGACTTGGTTCGTGTTCGGTCAGACGGAGGTGGTTGCACGGACGAGGAACCTGAGGGCTTTGCATTGGAGGATATGGTGCGAAGCCGACCTGAGGGAGACTTCGGTACTCGAAGAGTGGAAGGCGAAGCAGTCACCAATAGAGGAGGGTCAGTGACGCGAGCACTGAGCAGCTGAGAGTTTGTGAGGCGCGGGCTCGCGCTCGAAACAGGTAGACGAGATCTCGCGGGCTTTGGAGAACTCGAGCCGTTTGAAGAGGGAACAGAGCGGTTCATCGTGGTAGAAAGCAAGGGCAAGAGGCAGCAACAGTCGATTGACCTGAACGTGACTGTGAAATGGCCGCCCGTCGGCTCGGCTCGCGACCGGGCGGTCATTTCCTTTTTTGTATACCAACTCAAAACTCCGCCAGAGCCACGACCAACCCAATCGAATAGTCGACCGACCACGAAGCGATATCGTGCAAGTCGTTAGACGCTGCTGCACCAGGTGAGCATGACTCTGCCCTCCCGAGTAGTCGTTTCTGTAGCGTTGGGGAGGGCCGGGCAGGGGAAAAAGGGCTGGATGCGCGAATCTCCGTTCGGATGGTTGTTGACCGGACTGTGGACACAGTGCAATGGTGGCTCCAGTCCAATCCTATATCCTGACGACCTTTTTCAGGCTCCCTCCCCACCAATTCTCAATTTCCCAGCATGATTATTTCTAAGGAGAACAAACGCGTTATCTACCAAAACCTCTTCAAGGGTGCTCCACCTCTCCTACCTGCTCACTTCCATCGCTCATATTCACTCACATATACAGAGGGTGTTCTCGTAGCAAAGAAGGACTTTAACGCTTCCAAGCACGAGGAACTCGAAGTTCCTAATCTCGAGGTCATCAAGGCGCTCCAGTCGCTCACCTCCCGCGGATTCGTCAAGACCCAGTTTTCATGGCAGTGGTACTACTACACACTCACCCCCGAGGGCGTTGAGTACCTCCGCGAGTGGCTCCACCTTCCTGCAGAAGTCGTCCCCGAGACACATCGCAAGCCCGTTCGCGCCCGCCCTGCACAGGCGCGCCCCGGTGGTGGTGGTGAAGGTGCATACCGTCCCCCTCGTGGTGATCGCGACGATTATCGCCGGCGTGACGACGGTGGAAAGAAGGATGGTGCACCAGGCGAATTCCGCCCGCAATTTGCTGGCGTTGGCCGTGGTGGTCCTCGGGAGTGAATACGTAGGACTTGGGGCTTGTATATGCATTCAAAAAACATGTTCTACGTTCCCACATGACCTTCTCGTTGTACTGATTATCGTTAATACGCACATCCTTCTCCAATGGACCGCGAAAGTGCTTTTAGTGAGGATCAAAGATTTGTCGAAAACATAAGCGAAGAGGCTTCAAGTTGGGTAGCAAAAATGCCAGGACCGTGGATTGAACACGGGACCTCCAGAACTTCAGTCTGTTGCTCTCCCAGCTGAGCTACCCCGGCAGTCCCATTTCCTCTTCCAATTCGCACAGTCGACCGAGCGTTCCACTTGTCTCGCTAATTTTTGACAGTGTATCTATCATTTTCACGCACTTCTTCCCAGCACACGACCCACCCTTACGATGAGACACTCTCGGATAGCCCCTTCTCGCTCAGCAGAACCACCCGCAGCCGGCGCAGCGCCTCGTCTACCTGTTCTTCCTCCAAAAGACTAAACGATGCACGCACATAAGCCGTACGCTCTCCGTTTGGAAAAAACACGGTGCCAGGCAGCGCGAGGACGCCGCCCCCGAAAGCCTTGGTCTGAATGATGCTCCCCGAATCTCCGCCTTCGCCGAGCAGGAGCTTGAACCTGAAGGTGCCGTTCGCCATCAGCGAAGCGACGTAGACGGTATTTTTTAAAAAACTTTACCAGAAGAACATTCCGGCCTCTGGGGTGTTCCATTCCGCGAGCCCGTGGAGGTGCCGCTGCATGGCCGCCTCAAACACGTCCCGCTTCGCGCGATAGAAATCCGCAACTTTACGCACGTGCGCGAGGAAGCCGTCGCGGCCCCATGCGTGCAGGAGGGTGACGACGACCGCCTGGGCGAAGGACGAGGCCTGCAGGTTCGCCGTGGCCGTCTAGGGGAAAGCTCGGTTCACATAGGTAGTTCCCGAAGGTTGTGTGTGCCTTACGTGTTTGTCCATCGCGTCGAGCAGTGGCGTGGGCCCTGTCACGAACCCGATGCGGATCCCGGCGGAGATGATCTTGCTAAAGCTATCGAACCGCAGCACGCGTCCGACGCTGCGATCCCCAATTTGGGCCTCAAGCGTGAAGTACGACGGGATCCGCGGCCGTGTGCCGAAGTACATAAAGTAGTACGGGTCGTCTAAAAATAGAAGGTCATTCTTTTGACCGAAAACGCAGACGCGAGTAAACGGCACCTTCGAGGATCAGGATGTTATGTTTCCGTGAGATGTCCAGAACTTCTTGGCGGCGCACGAGCGACGCCGTTGCTCCCGTCGGGTTGCATCCGTACTGTTCCACAGATCAACATGTGATTGACATTTGTTCGATGGTAAAATACGCACTGGAATGGTATAAAGGACTTTAGGCTTGGGCTTGGACGAAGGCCAGCCATCCAAAATGTTTCGAAGAGATTGCGAGACGATCCCGTCGGCATCGGTCTCAACCTCTGCAACCGATAGACATCACCCGAGATGACAGCGTTGAGGCGACACCCAAACGCACCTATCATATCGCAGTGTAACGTCTCGAACATAGGAATGACGCCCCTGATCTACGTCGTTAACGCCCGAGGTCCCAAAGAGCACCGCCGATGCGTACGCATAAACAGGCTTCTCGATCAAGACAGGATCTCCTGGGTTCACGAGTGCATGTACGGCCTGGACACGCCGATACGAGTCAAGCAGACGGGCCAGCGCCTTCGGATAACAAGCTCGCCTTGTAAATCGCGTCCTGCGATCCCGCAGTGACGCTGATCCTCCACCCTTCCTCGACCCGCCTCCGCCCATGTTCCAGCTCTTGGAACTCCGTCAGCCACTCGACCATCGGCGGGATCCCGCTCGTAGGCGCGTACTGCAGGCCCATCGCGAGCAGCTCGGAGTCCACTTTGAGTTCCATCTCCTCGGCGCCGGAGCCGTCCACGCGCGGAGCGGTGAACTGGACGCCGGTGAGCGGGAACAGGGCGGCGTTGGGCTTCCCCGCGAGGAGCGAGATCACGCCGGGCGTCTGTTCGAGCGGGAAGAGCCCGCGGACTGCGGGCGTGCGTCGTTGGGTATGGGTGCTAGGGGGAGCTGCAGGGAGGCGACGTACTGGGACTGGGTTTGCGCGCCTTGGCGGCTTGCGAGAGGAACGATGCGTAGAACGAAGCAGGAAGAACGTCGATCTTCTCCGCGATCGGTAATAGTACGGTTACGATTCCGTAACACGGCAAGTACTGCTAAGCTAACGCACCCTACCTAAGCCTACACTAGGGCCAGTCTCATTGGGAGTGCTCTTGAGGGTGCTCTCGGGTGAGTTTGCCATAGTCGATTGCTTGTCGGCCAATGTTGCCAGTGATTCCGGTTGGGCATCCGATATGATCACGCTTCCCGTCGATCCCCGAGTCATTTGTCCCATGGGTGTCTAGCCACTCAAAGGGGGGGTTTTTTTTTTCATAAGTTGGTGTATTGGGGCCTTGATTGGAGGAGCAGTAAGTTAATAGTCTACAAAAAGTTCAAAACTAGTCACCATCGGTGGTACTACCACTAGTAGTACAGAAACTACGAATACAAACCCCTCGTCATCATGACATAGTCACACCGGAGATGCTATCAACTTCAAACCCATCTCGGGGAGACCTGGAGACAAACCGAAACGACATGACTGTTGAGGGAAAAAGGAAGTAGAAAATAATGGGTTCACGGTTGGGTGCACGCCGTTTTACTCACTGTAGTGCTCCATCCGGTAGCCATCCGATGGCGTTCTGGTTCGCGCTTCAGAGAGACGTGAAGACCGGACTGAACCGAACTTCTGCATTCCCAGAACTCCGACTCGTCTCTTCGTCATTGCGTCATCCTTAGGCTCTGCTGTATCATATTAGGGATTTTTTTTTGATTCACCAGACCCCAGACCTGCACTTGATGCCCACGCCGCCTTGGGCACAATGGCTCACTACGACATCTTTCGCCACCACCTCTTGGCCAAGTTTCCTGCCTACGGACATGCCCTTTGGGACCCAAATCCAGGGAATCTATATCCCGCCGTGGAGGTTGGCGATGTCGGTTACATTCGCAAGGGCAAATTTCACCGTCTCTTCAACGTTTTGCTTCCCGCGAATCATCCGTCCCATCACAACTTTGGCGTTCCAGAGTATCACGAACAACTGGTTCTCAACATAGAGAACCATTTCGATATCGGCAGTCTTGATTCCCACAATTTTTATTCGGCCGGCGTCACCTTGGGGTCCGAATCGGATCCATGGGCCGATGGGTAGATGAGCTGCATTGTTTAAACGTACAGTATTTCACTCACATTTCCTCAGACCAAAAAAAGAAGGCGAGATCTCTTTTTTGTGCCCGAGGAATCAAGGTGCAGTACTATGCCTTCCAATACAGGCTAAGAGGGAAGACACTGTAGCGAATACAAAGTTCGGCAAGTGGATAATTAAGCATATCGGATGCTGGTTCGCGTGGGCTCGACAGCTTGAACTAGGAGTTGACCGGATGGAGGATATCATCCTGGTCACTGGGACTCATCGCACACGATCTTGCACTAATATCGCTTTCCTCGGGGGCCAGGAAGATGCACAGGTATCATTCCGGGCTAAGGTGGATCGCCGCGATGATATTGTCACTATTAACTGGCAATTCTCACGCGAGCGCGATCGAGGTGCAGTGTTGAATTGTGGCCATGATGGCGAGGTATGACCGTATGCATGTTATGTTGACCGATGACTCCTGAAATACCTCTCTGGTAATCTCGATCGCGCTAGGATCTACCGGAGGATCAGTGCATCTTCATACGAGGGTTTCGCGTCACTCGTAAGCTCAGAATATTTCCGCTGAGGCTTAAGGGGGAGGCAGGACCCAATCCAGACCCAGAAGGACACGACGACTCGGAGGAGTCAGACATGGACTGTCACATGGTGCTCAAACCAATACCGTCTATACCGGAGGTAAAACTGCCGCACTTTTGGCGCATTCTAGTCTACATTTTGGATTTCAAAGTACCGGGATCCTCTTCACACGATACTAGAATACATCTCCGAAGTGAGTGCTGTGAATATGTGCTCTTTCTGCACGTTTGGTGCCAATACAATCCTCATAGGAAGCACCTCCTGATTGCGATGTACTCCTTGTTCATGATGACGACTTGGCACAGCTTGATGGGATTTACGTGAGTAGATGCTCTATATAATATGCCACTATATTTATTTCTCTTACTCTTAGCCACTAAACGCTCTCGAACCAGATGTCGTGTTAAGCTACGTCCGAAGTCTCAAGCCAACAATCCACAACACCCGAATCGGTGAGCCCTTTCAGTACCGTAACTCTCTATTTCTCACGGCGGAGGTGCGCATCCGAAAGATCTACCGTCTGCTCGCCACAGCGCCAGTGCTGGTACAGAATCTGCTTGGGTAGCTACACTCTCAAACATTTTTGAAAAGCAGTGTAAGCTTCGCGTTTTCTGAGGTTGGATCTTGGCTACATCGCCGCTGATAGATCCGTCATCAACATCCTCTGCATCTCAGAGTCTCCACGTCAATACCACTTCTATACGACACATCCCTAAGGGTGGTGGTGGTAAGCAAATCTCTCATATACTCTTGGCCTAGACGTTGAGTACGCATTAAGGTATTCCCGTCCGCGACCTCAACAACTACCTCCAGGGTCACCCAACTGGCAACCTGACACTGCATTTGTCGTGGGTGATGAGGCAAGAGGGTCCCTCTCATATGGTCACCTACTACGTCATTGCCAAGCGTGAGTGTTTCAGCCATGTCACAAATCCTGTACGCTGAATTACCGTAGTCCGGGGCGTTGAGATTGGCCATGGGCGTGGCCCGTCCATGGCCATGGCGAAGAGTGAGGCTGCGCTTCAAGCTCTGCAACACCTGAAGAATTTCGGGATCTAAGACTTCTCCCTGTCCTTCCCGGCCTGTCGGATCGAAATAGTTGTATCATGGTGTCACTTCTAATTAGAGGAGCTCAGTGTCTAATGTGGCGATGATAATCCTTTTGTTCCCGTAGTATATTCGTTCCCTGACATCAGTAAAAATTACGGGCCCTTCCACTTTCGATCGCCCGTCATGCAGCATTGAGCGATGTGTGGATCCATATCTGATCCACTTAAGATAACACCAGTGCCGGTTTCTTTTTCTCTCACACCAGGCTTGTGGGGCAGACCATGGGGCTACCGACGGCGGGGGCGAGTAGTGGCAGTTCAGACCATGCGGCATCCAGCGGATCAATTATAGGTTCGGGAGCAATTCAAGGTCTCTGCAGGGGAAGTTGGTCTTGCAACTGAGCAGGAACGTGGGCGGCCCGGGATGAACTGTCAGCGAGACGGCGTAGAAGAAACTTTTTTTACAGTAAGGCATTACCAGAAAAACATCCCGACCTCTGGGGTGTTCCACGCCGCGAGTCCGTGGAAGTGCCGCCGCATGGCCGCCTCGTACATGTCCCGCTTCGCGCACGTGCGCGAGGAAGCCGTCGCGGCACCGCGCGCAGGAGGGTAACGACGACGCCCTGGGCGAAGGACGAGGCCTGCAGGTTCGCCGTGGCTGTCTGGGGGAAGGCTGAGTCCACCAGAGGTAGCTTTCGGTCGAGCCAACCGATTATGCGTGCTTACGTGACTGTCCATCGCGTCGAGCAGCGGCGTAGGCCTTGTCACGAACCCCGATGCGGATGCCAACACGATCTTGCTGAAGCTGTCGAAGCGCGGCACGCGCCAGACGCTGCGATCCCCGGTTGGAGCCTCGATCGTGAAGAACGACGGGGTTCGCGGCCGCGTGCCGAAGTACATAAAGTAGTATGGATCATCTAGAAATAGAAGTCCTCTTTTGACTCAAAAATGCGGACGCGAGTAAGCGACACCTTCGAGCGGGGATCAGGATGTTATGTTCCTGTGAGACGTCTATAACTTCCTGGCGACGTGTGAGCGACGTCGTTCAAGTTGCTCCTTTCGGGTTGCATCCGGACTCTAATATTCCACAAATCAATACACCATTAACCGAGTTTGATGGTGAATTGCGAACCGGAATGGTATAAACGACTTTAGGCTTGGGCAGGGACGAAGGCCAACGGTTCAAAGAGATTGCGAGACGATTCTATTAGCGTCGGTCTTCACCTCTACAACCGATAGACATCACCCGAAACGATAACGTCTATGCGATACCCAAACGCACCTGTCATCTCGCGGAGCAATGTCCCGAACATAAGGATGACGCCGCTAATCTACGCCGCCAACACCTGAGTTCCCAAGAGCAAAAGTGCACCGCCGTGGCGTACGCATGGGCAGGCTTCTCGATCAGGACAGGATCTCCCGTGTTCGCGAGTGCATGTACGGCCTGGACACGCCGATCCGAGTCGACTGGACGGGGCCAGCGCCTTCAGATAACAAGCCCGCCTTGTAAATCGCGTCCTGCGACCCCGCAGTGACGCTGACCCTCCACCCTTCCTCGACCCTCCACCCTTCCTCGACCCGCCTCCCCCCGTGCTCCAGCTATTGGGATTCCGTCAACCATTCGACCAGCGGGATCCCGTTCGTCGGCGCGAACTGCAGGCCCATCGCGAGCTCGTCGTCCACTTTGAGCTCCACCTCCTCGGCACCGGAGCAGTCCATGCGCGGCGCGGAGAACTGGACGCCGCCGGTGAGCGGCACGGCGTTGGGCTTCCCCGCGAGGAGTGAGATCACTCCGGGCGTTTGTTCGAGCAGGATGAGCCCGTGGACTGCGTGCGTGCGTCGTTGGGTATGGTACGGTGCTAGAGGCGGCTGCGGGGAGGCAACGCACTGGAACTGGAAAACGTCGATCTTCTCCGCGATCGGTGATAGTACGACTACCACGCACGGCTGCTGCTAGACCGATGTACCTTACCTAGCCATGCCAGGGTCTGTCTTATCGGGGGTGACGACATCGTTCGAACTCTTGAGGCTGCGCTCGATTGCCATGATCAATCCTTGCTGACTGTTTCAATGTTCGTGTTGGCTGTCTTGCCAGTGTTACAGTACAGTAAGCTCAGGTATACGATACAGCACAATGGCTGATTACACTGCCCTTCCGTTGGAAGCACATGACAATAGATCGGTGTTTCTCGAGCATGCATGGAACATTGGCAAGGCTTACCGAAATCAGGCCCTCGAATTGATATTTATGTGCCAACTCCTCTCTCAAATTGCACCTCCAGAGCACGCCCACCAATATGCCGAGCTGAGAAGGTAATCACCGTCACAGGGTTGAAAAGTACTTTTCTTCCCGCCTCTGAAACGCCTTGTAGAATGCCTCGAGTGTGCGATATGGTATTGCGTTCCGCTGCTGATTCGGGCACGAAAGTGGCCGATGAAGTGAACGCGCGATTCAAAGAAGCGACTCCTGTTGAGTACGTTGAGCAGCCATTCAGAGGGTGAGAGAGAGCACTACTTGTGAGCCAACGATACCGCGCAAGTATTTCATAATTAGTTAATAAATACAATGCCGATTGTCTTGTCTGAGGAAACTAAGTCAATTTATTTATTAGCTAATTGTCGAAAAGTTCCTCGCGCGGGCCGGACCGTGAGAACTGTGCGAACGTCTCTGCATTTTAACATTTTAACACAGTCCGCGGAATGAAAACATGTTTATTTTGGCTGATGCCTCCAAGGTTCGTTGCAGAGCCTTCACCCAGTTGCACTCCAAAAAAAGGAACCTGTCATTGTGCTCTCCACTTGTACCATTCGAGTTCTCTTCTTTTTTTTGGGGAGGACCCCATTCATATTTCGTCTCCCAGTCCTGAGATCCGACCGCTCACTGTCTGAGTCACTAACCTTCCCGCCTTCTTTGAACCTAACGGCCTAACTACTCGTTGCGCCGTAGACACCGCCCCGGTGACCTCCTGTAACCATGCGCTACCGTTGGATCCCTATACTCTTCCTTCTCTCCGCTGTTCCTCTTGGTGGCATTGCGACATCGCCTTGGGACGACATGCGCTCCAAACACTCCTGGAAAACCATCCCGGAGAATTGGGAGTGCTCAGGCCTCCCGACAGCTGACACCGTGATCGATCTCTACATCGCGCTCAAGCCCTACCACGAGAATGCTCTGGTGGACGCGCTCAATGAGGTCAGCGATCCTAGGCATACAAGGCACGTCTCCTCCACTATGCCTTTGCTGCGCATATTCTCACGTGTGCTCCTTCTCCGGTACAGATATGGCATGCACTTGTCTAAGGAGCAAGTCGCTGATATTGTCGCTCCCCACCCAGATACTGTCCAACTCGTCCATTCTTGGCTCGAGCACCACCGCGTAACTTCCTCCTCGGTCTCAGTGACACATGGTGGCAGTTTTCTGACCGTCACAGCGGTATCCGTTTCCCAAGCCAACGACCTCCTTGGCACGTCATACCAGCTCTATACGCACACCAAGACGAACGAGACGATTGTCCGCACTCTTGGATACTCACTTCCTGTTGTGCTGCATGGGCATGTGCAGACTGTGGCACCTACGACATTCTTTTCCTCCCTACTCACGCAGGAGCAGACACCGCGCAAGCGCTCCGGCGTAGCAACAGTGAGCTCGGGGAAGTCGTCATCGGCACGTTCTGTGACGATGCCGTTGAACCGCCGTGTAACCTACGTAACGCCAGCATTCCTGCGCTGGCTGTATAGTACATTGGCCTACGTGCCTAGTGCAATGGACCGAAACGTGGTCGGCGTTACGGGATATAGAGAGGAGTACCCGAGCCCAGCGGACCTGACCTCGTATATGCGCAAATACCGCCCCGACGGGATCGATGCGACCTATGTCGTCGCATCAGCCAACGGCGGCGTATACGACCCGAATAACCCTGGAAGAGAAGCGAACGTCAACCTTCAGGTCAGTGAGGGCATGACATACCCGACCCCGCATATTTTCTACAACACAAAGGCTTCGCTGAACGGCGATGTTTTCCTTGCCTGGTTGAACGCCGTCCTCAGCCAACAAAACGTCCCGCAAACGATCACCACGTCGTATGGCTCTAATGAGAAGGTTTTCCCGATGGACTATGCGATACAGGTGTGCTACCTGTTCGCGCAGCTCGGCGCGCGTGGCGTCAGTGTCCTCTTCGCAACCGGCGACGACGGTGTCGGCAACGGTGACTGCACCACCCGATTCACTCCTGTCTTCCCCGCAACCTGTGCGTGTGGCTTTTATTATCTACCCGCAGGCAGTGCACAAGTGCAGGTACAGCCGGCTCACTATACGGCCACATTTTCGCAGGTCCCTACGTCACTGCCGTCGGCGGAACGACGAGCTTCACGCCAGAGGTCGCGGCCAGCCTTTCCGGTGGCGGTTTCTCGGAATACTTTCTGCGCCCAGAGTACCAGGAGCGGGCGGTGTCCACCTTCCTCGACAACCTTGGCCAGGAGCATTCTGGCCTTTACAAGTGTGTCCCGCTTCCGTGGCCTAATCTGACATATTCCGTTGTAACTTGTGCAGCCCTTCTGGCCGCGGCATCCCAGATATTGCCGCGCAGGCGATAGCAATCCCGTTTTTCTACAAAGGAGGAGAGATATTCGCGGAAGGAACAAGCTCCTCGTCGCCAGTGCGCCTCTCCTTCCTCTCCTCTCTGTGCCGTCCATCCTCGAGCATCACGCTGACCGCTAAGATACAGATCGTGGCGGCAATTATCTCCCTACTCAATGACTACCGACTTTCGCAAGGCAAGCCTCCGCTCGGCTTTCTGAACCCCTGGCTTTACGGTGCCGCTGGTGACCTCAACGGCTTCAACGACATAGTGTCTGGCTCGAACCCGGGTTGCAATACCGATGGATTCTCCGCTATCGTCGGATGGGATCCTGTGCGTCCCACCAGTCTTGTGTCTATTCAGTTTCGTCGTTTGCTGACGCTGGGCTCCGTAGGTGACAGGTCTTGGGACGCCCGACTTCGTGCGACTAATGCACACACTTGATCCGGGCTCTTCAAACCCGCCAGAATAACTAGCCAGAGAGATTGCGTGAGTTATACGCCGTCACGTATGCGCCGTGACACTATTTATAGGTCAATTATAGGTCAATTTGTTGCCAATGGCTCGAGTTACCTTTGATCTCGAATGCAAGATGCAAGGCCGACAAAGCAGTTGACCCTGATGTAGTTCGTGGATTCAATCACCCTAAGCGAGCGGTTATGCTGCTATAACGATACGATACGGAGTCACCGCCTCTCCTCCACGTTCATGGAGAGAAGAAGAATGTTGCACCGAGATCAAAGTGGTTCTCATTGATTTGGCGTTACGGCCGAAGAAATGGTAAAAGCGAACGCGAACTTCTCTTACCATTGACAAGATTAGTATCAATGCAAAAATCACATTTATTTTCTGTAGCTTCAATAACACATTGCGGTTGATTCAACACGTACATATGTCCCATCCTACAGTTATTCTATTTTATCCTCCCTATGTTCCTGACCGCGTCCTCTGAACCGCAGTACATGCAGCCGGACTACTAGACACCGGCCACTGGGCATGCCTTAGGTGTTCAAACGTTCAAGGGTGGAGCGATGTTTTGGGCGTCCATCGCCCTTGGTCCCGAAGCGAGCGAAGTCGCCATGCCTCATGGTGGCGACCCGTCACCGCACGTGTCCTGCCGTTGTCGCTGCACCGTCTTGCCGCCGCCAGGGTTCGTTGTTGTATTGTCCCACCGTTGTCAGCGTCGTTGACGTCGCCTTGCGTCGTCATAAAAGAGACGCGGAGGAACGCGACGAGCAGCATGTGTGTGCGCATGAGCAGATCGTCGGGGAAGGCACTCTACCTCGCCCATCGCGAGAGATCGTCGTGTCATCCATGCCAGATGTCTCATCGCTATCGCCTTCGTCCTCGTTGCCGTCTTCTTCTAGTGTTTGCAGTTCCTCGTGTTTTTCCATAGCAACGAGATCGCGCATGCTATCAAGCATGTTCGCAGATACCACCCGTCGTGCGGAGCGCTCGCTTGCGGCCATCTCAGTGTTGGGCACCACCTGGTCGAGATGCGCGCTCGAGCATCGGTCTTTGCCCCGCGACTCCCTCTCGGACGTCTCTTTCCGCGCCGAGCGTTCCTGCCCATACACCCAGCCCCGACGCTCTTGCTCCCGCCAAACAGCACCTCGTCGACCGTGTCAAGATACCCCGCGATGACGCCCCGCTGCTTCTCGATGTCCTGCACGAGCCGCTCTTCTCGCCGCTCCGCTCCCACGGTAACCGCTCGCTCTCGTCGACATCGAACTCGTCCTCCTCCTCGTCCAGACTAGAATCGGCTTGCGCCGTCCGCCCATGCATGACGGAGACCGAAAACGACGCGTCGGTTGACACATCCGATGGCTCCGTTAGTGACGCGACGCGCCCCTGCAAGCTGTGGTCGCTGCCCGCGTCGTAGGTGTCGTCCGATAAGGGATCGCGTGCGCTCTCCTCCAGTTCGCGCAGGAGGGTGAGGACGTTCAGTGCTGCGTGCCAGACGCGCGTGAGCGAGTCGGTGCGATCCGTGCCCGAGAAGACGCGCCGCTTCTGCGGTCCGCTCGTGGAAAGCGATGTCGGGCGAAAACCCTGCCGGGGCTGTGTGTGGCCGCCGTGCTCGTTGTGGAGGGACAGGAGATAGTTCCGGACGGAGCGGATCGCGTAGGTCGTCACCTTGAGAGCGCGTAGCACATCGAAGTCGCTGCTCGGCGCCGCGTATCCGTTAACGCTGGGTTGGGGGGTCGCGCATCGTCCTGAGTGACTCCGGGCCGGAGGTTCTCGGAGTCGACCTCAAAAGTTTTGACATAAGGTGTGAATGGAGGGAAAGATGGGGCGAGAAGTGCGGGTGATGGAGGAAAGTCGAGTTCCGGAAGGCTACTGAGTAATGGGTTCGCTTTGACGTGGGCACTGAGGCCTGAGGCTTCCAATTCCAGGGGCGAGACCCGCTGTGCGTTGGATCTGAAATCTGACGAGAAATGTATTGAGATAGACGTACTCCGTCCTTTGGCAATAAGCCCCGTCGTGGTGAAGTACTGTAGTGCTGAAGGTCTTCAATGCTACCCGGCGCCATGATGCTCTCTCGCTTCGCCACGCTTCGACTGAATCATGGCTTGTTCGTGGCACTTGGCATTTGGATAGAATGCAATTTGAGGGCAAGATTTTTTCCTTCGTGTGCGTGGAGACGACAAGTCCTTGAGTTCCCAAGACTGGGGAGTTGGGGACAGTGTCGAGGAGGAAATATCTGACGTTGGGCGACGAACCTGTGAACCGTAGTTCTTGTCCGGTCTCATCTGGATGACAAACTTGTTGAAGCCTCCCGTCGAGACTCTCGTAACCAGCCGTTCGAATGAGGATTATTGGATTAAGCGACTGGAGGACCCTCGATCCTCCGACTGGTTTAGCTAGGTTTTAAATGGGGGACCATGATCGGGAGCTGTCATTAATGGCATTGCTTGTCCGTCGTGTATGGTAGCCTTTGGTAAGATTGAAAATTGAGGATTCCGAGTCCCTGGTCGCTTCACGACCTCATAGGCCGCAGCTTCAACAACTCCCCTGCCTTCTGGCGGATCGCTCCGATATACTCACTAGCTCAGCTATACACTTGGATACTATACAGCACCGTGACAATGGTCGATTACACTGCCCTTCCGTTGGAAGCACATGACAATAGATCGGTGTTTCTCGAACATGCATGGAACATTGGCAGGGCTTACCGAAATCAGGCCCTCGAATTGATATCTATGTGCCAACTCCTCTCTCAAATTCCAAAGCACGCCCATCAATATGCTGAGTTGAGAAGGTAACCACCGTCACAGGTTTCAAAGGCACTTTGTCTTCCCGCCTCTGAAACGTTTTGTAGAATACTTCGAGTGTGCGATCTAGCATTGCGTTCCGCTGCTGATTCGGGCACGAAATTGGCCGATGAAGCGAACGCACGATTCAAAGAAGCGACTCGGCTGTTGAGTACGTTGAGCAGCCACTCAGAGAATGAGAGGGAGCACTGCTTGTGAGCCAACGATACCACTAGGCTAATAATACTTAAAACTCCTCCACTGACTCCCATTCCGGCAGAGACCTCTATTCAAGAATGGAAACAGCACAAAGGAAAGATAGCGTAGAGAGAGATTGGTCGCATGTAGTGAGACTTGTATGGCTGTTTCCTCAGGCTCACACCTCATCCAACTATACTTCCTCAGAAATCTGAGGACAAATGCGGACCAACGATGACCATCAACTTTGTGTTCCTCCGGTCTCCACTACTGACCCCTCACCAAGAAACCGTCACCGTGAGCCGTGAGCATCAATTTATTCAGGGCTTGTCTTCGACAATGGTCTAACCATTCATCAGAGGAGCTCAGTTCCAGTCCATCCCTTCCAGAGATTCTTTGGAACTTTAGCCGGTACAAGGACCGTGCGCGTATCACCCTCGAACAAAACCCTCACTTCTATTTGCGTTGCCCTGCAGACCAGAGCGCGTATACACCTAAGTTTCAGCGCCGCCAACTCCAAGACCCAAGCGGAGTACTTGAACACAATGACACCGTTTATGTTCTCTTCGATAGGCCCGGCCGTGTGTTTCTTACTACCGAAAATGAATTCAGGATTTTTGGCAACGTGTGGTCGCTGAATGGCTCATTGATCTTCAAAGGTCGGTGCTACCAGTCTTTTCGCTTGCTCTCTGACGTATCTCCAGATCGTTCTGGAGTACTTGAAGGAGAGCAGCTTGTCAGAAATTATAGTATCCAGTACAATTTATGGCACCGTGAAGAGCCAGGACTAGTGCACCAAGACTCAGACTCAGGCTCCCATTCCCGATTGAATCATAGCTGCTTGCTGCCCGTTGTAACATCACCGTCGGCCGATCGTTCAGCGGAGGGGACGTTCGATGATTGGACAGTTCTGAGTCGCCCTGCGTCGCACTGCATTGACATACACATTTACGGTTCACGAGGATCATCTACAAGCACTCAGGTATGTTTCAATGCGTCTAGTTACTCTGACACCGCACGCAAACCTCTGCATAGGACCTAGCTCCACCGCCCCCAACATCCGAGCGACCAGGATACGACGTACTATATACGACTCTCAATAAACTCAACAACGATATACTCCTCAGCATATTCGATTACTATCGACTGGATGAAGATAATGCTTGGAATGTCCGACTCGGGTGGTGCAAGCTCTCTCGTGTTTGTCAAAGATGGCGTCACCTCATATACGGATCAGCATTCCACCTGGGTTTGCATATTCTATGTACGAATGGCACCCCGATAGTGAACACGCTAGACCATTTACCACCTCTGCCGGTCTTCGTCAATTACCGGGACACAAATGTGACCATAAGAGAGCAAGATGAGTTGGGGGTATACCACGCTCTCCGGTTGCGTGGCCGTGTACGCAGTATTGACCTCTGTCTCCCGCCTTCGATTTTGCATAACTCCCTTATGGTTACGGGCAGCCCCTTCCCAATGCTGGAACACCTTTCTCTCTCGGTGACGGTTGATAAAATCACAACTCTCATACTTCCTAAGGCTTTTCTAGCCCCAAATCTACGTCGTCTCGTTCTTTTCGGCGTCGGTCTCCCAAAAAGATTACGGTTACTCTCCTCTGCTCTCTCCCTTGTCACACTCGTGCTCAGGAATATCCGAGCTTCTAGCTACTTTAACCCGAGGTTATTAGTAGCACGTCTTCAGTCTCTTCACCGACTCGAGGAACTTTCTATCGGGTTTTCTATCCCCATCCCCCGTCCTAGCGCCGAGAGAGAACTATTAATCAAGCAAGGACCTCCAGTGACGCTTCCCAACCTGAAAATCCTCAGGTTCCAAGGTGTTAGCGCTTATCTGGAGTGCCTTGTCACTCAAATTAGGGCCCCTCTTCTGGAGCAAATCGACATCACGTTATTCAACCAACTCACCTTCACATTACCACTCCTATCCCACTTCGTTAGAACGGGACCGGTCAAGCTCGAGTCGGTGAGGGTCAACTTTGGGCGCGATGGAGTCTCCATTGTCAAGGACAACGGTCACGGTACAGAACAAGGTACAGAACGGTACGACGAACTTTTCAACGACAGAAATTTCGTGTTGCATGTGATTTGCAACCAGTTGGACTGGCAAATCAACTGCGCTGCGCAGATTTGCAGTGCGCTTGTGCCCGCACTATCAGGTGTAGAGGATCTCGCACTCGATTTTCACGAACGGACGATGCCGATCGAATGGCAGAACGGTGGGATCGACGGCACGACCTGGCACGAACTTCTCAGGTCGTTCATCGGGGTGAAGAGACTTCATATTTGCGACTCGCTCTCGGAGGAGCTTTCTCGTGCGTTGCAGATGGACGAAATAGGGTCAGACCCAGGATTTCTACCCGGTCTGCGAGAACTCGCAGGTTTTTTCGAGGGGTTGCGTCTGGCGGACATTCCGTTTGACTCGTTCGTTCATCCTCGTCGGGTCGTGCGTCGCTTAGTCAGTGCTCAGGTGAGAGAGTGAACCTGAACCTATTCTCTTGACATGACATTCCCATAGAACCCTCTCGTTCATGGATACATTGTCCATACCTTTAGCCGTCGAGCTGAGCAATACTTCTACGACTTGCTAAAGAGCAAATCAATTCCGCAGGTCGAAACTTTGTCCTACCCCGACAGAGAAGGTCATTTCTTCTACGTCGGTCCTAATACTGAGGTCCCAAGGGGACAACCTTTCGCCACGCCTTCTTGGCTTCTCGACCGCGCTACTGTAAACAGAGGCTCTGTGGTCCCCCAGACAATGTGGTCTCCGCACACTGCTACCGATTGGAGGCAATATGTTGAGGAGGCGGTGTTGCAGAAGCCCATTTTCTTCGAGGGTGTGGATGGGAGACTCGATCTTCCCCTGGAAGCTGCGGCTGCGGGTCGATGCCATGATCTTCGCAACGCACAGGAATTCGCTCCACTCGGGGGCAAGACGACAACACATATCCGCATTGCCGTTAGTGTTATTTCTCCTGGTAATGTCGCCCGTTGAACCTGTTCTCCGTTCAGTGGCCCGGCTACAAAGATTATAAGCGTCAGGTTCAGATCCGTGACGAGACGAGCAAGCACAACCCGATAACTATTTCCAGATTCGCCCAGCATATTGGGCGATCTGTGGATGCATTTCTCGGGGTTAGTGAGGTCTTCTGATCTACTAAGGACAACACCTGTGCTGAGTTCGTTTTCTCACTCACCAGTTTCCTGTGCCGGACCCTGGCTCTACCGACAGCAGGCGCGAACAGTGGCAGATCGGGTTATCTTGCATCCAGCGAAGCAACATCATAGTTATTGGAGCAATTCACGTCTCTGCGGGGAGTTGGATGCCAATCTTGCAGCTCAATCGTTACATTTTATGATATTCGACCACGTTCCGACTTACATGTACAGGCCAGATCGCTTAAGATGTCTACACCATGGGAACAGCGCGGCGTTGGGCCTCCCCGCGAGGAGCGAGGTCATGCCGTGTGTTTGTTCGAGCGGGAAGAGTCCGCGGACTGTATGCGTGCGTCCTTGGTGCTGTGCTAAGGTTGGGTGCGCGGGGGCTGCAGGGGGGCGACGCACTTGACTAGATTTGCGCGCCTTGCGAAAGGAACGACGCATAGAACGACGCAGAAAGAACAACTTCTCCGCGATCGGTGATGGATGCCCTACTTGCACTGCTAGACCCACGAAGGCTAGGCCCACGCTAAGGCCTGTCTCGGTGATAGCATCGTTTGAACTCCCTCGGTTGCCATGATCAATTACTTGTTGATCGTTG
Organism: Lactarius deliciosus; assembly: GCA_021525775.1. Classification (NCBI taxonomy): domain Eukaryota; kingdom Fungi; phylum Basidiomycota; class Agaricomycetes; order Russulales; family Russulaceae; genus Lactarius; species Lactarius deliciosus. The sequence continues at coordinate 8,262 of JAKELK010000352.1, read as the reverse complement.
AACGTGCTCATGCGTGAGTATTCGCGGGTAGAGGGTGGATACGAGAGTCGGGGGGGTTAAGGGTTTAGCAGCCCGGGAGAGAGAGCCTAAGTCAAGACATAAAAGGAAGTCGGTCACGTTGCGAGTATGAGGGGACGAGAGGAGGAACGAAGACGAGTCGAGGAAGAGATTGGTGGAAGGTTTCACGAGAAAGTGTAAACTTGAAACCACGGGTTCGAATTCGGAAACACCTAGCAAATGTTAGTAACAACAATCGCGATGAGACCTAGATAAAGAGAGAGAGGTTAGTAGAAAAATCAAGAAAGAGAACTGGGGCTTGGTCTTGTAGGAAACGAAAGAGATGCGAGCGCGAATAAGACGACAAGTCGGGTGTCTTTTCTCTAAACCTGACCCGACGAGCAGTCAATTCACACAAGGAGGACGGACTAAAGGGAATCGACTGGAATTGAGCGCGAACACCGAAGCCTTGGATACACCCGGTCAGTAAGGGTCAAACAAGTCGAAACGCGGCTTAGTCAAAATACGTAAGGAGAAACGTCGCAGTGGGGGAAAATTAAACGAAAAGTCCATGATATGAGGAAGAGTTGACGGACGAAGACACGCTACCGACGCAAAGTAGAACATACGAGTCTTAAGTAAAAATCGGAGTCAGTACCAAGGTCAGTACTACAAATGGTAGGTATGGCCGAACGATGGCACCAATGATGACAAAAACGCGCACTAATGGTACATGGGAACGTCAGTAAGGATATGGGCGCGTCTGTGCCCGGGACAGAGAGTGCGAGACTAAAACGATCTAACGAAAGAGCTGTTTTGAGACAACAATACGATATCGATCCCCCGAGGGTCCGCCGACGGCGGAAGTGTTGGGGATACGGCAAGGAACGACAGATTTGTAGGCAGGATGAGGGAAGGGTGAGGCGAGACGAGACGAGCTTGAGCTCGGACGACGAACGCGTGGAAAAGATGTCCGAGGAGATAGCATGAGGCGGTCCGATGGTACCGAGTCGGCCGAAAGATGGCCGATTCCCCTTCAACTTGAGATGTTGATTCGGGTTAGGTACGCTTCCCCGAGTTACTTTGTTATTGTATAGTTTTTCTGAATACATACCGAAACTACAGATGCATAGCCACCCTATGCCCTCAAGTCCTCGTGATCTAGACACCTCAAAGATACTACTATTTAATCTAGTGAAACAACACCTATACTGAGTTCGTTTCTCACTCATTAGGCTTGAACCTGAAGGTGCCGTTCGCCATGAGCGAAGTGACGTAGACGGTAGCCTTTAAAAAGCTATGCCAGAAAAACATTCCGGACTCTGGGGCGTTCCATTCCGCGAGCCCGTGCAGGTGGAGCCGCATGGCCGCCTCGAACATGTCCCGCTTTGCGCGATAGAAGTCTGCGACTTTGCGCGCGTGCGTGAGGAAGCCGTCGCGGTCCCGAGGGACGACGGCCGGGGCGAAGGAGGACGCCTGCAGGTTCGTTGTGGCTGTCTGTAGGAAAACTCCGTTCACCATAGGTAGCTCTCCGTCGAGTCGACTGATTGCTTACGTGTCTGTCCATCGCGTCGAGCAGCGGCGGGGGCCCCGTTACAAACACCGATGCGGATGCGGATGCCAACATGATCTTGCTGAAGCTGTCGAAGTGCGGCACACGCCCGACGCTGCGATCCCCAGTTGAACCTCGCGCGTGAAGTACGACAGGATATGCGGCTGTATGGATCGTCTGGGAATAGAGGTTGTCATTTGACCGAAAAGGCGGACGCGAGTATTCGAGGATCAGGTTGTTATGTTCCCGTGAGATGTCTAGAAGTTCCTGGCGACGTGAGCGAGTTTCTTGCTCCCGTCGGGTCGCATCCGTACTATTCCACAAATCAATACGCTATTAATAGGAATTCAGAACGTTTTGAAGAGGTCGCGAGACGAGCCCGTTGGCATCAGTCTCAATCTCTGCAACCGATAGACATCATTTAAGACGAAAAGTCCATGCAGATGCACCTGTCATCTCGCAGAGTAACGTCTCGAATATAGGAATGACGCCACTAATCTACGCCGTCAATGTCAGAGTTCCACAGTGCAAAAAGTGCACCGCCGCGGCGCACGCATAGGCAGGCTAGTGGCAGGCTTCTCGATCAAGACCGGATCTCCCGGGTTCACGAGTGCATGTACGGCCTGGGCATGCCGATCCGAGTCAGACAGAAAGCGACACAAGGCTGCCGGGATAGCGCATTCGGAGAACAAGCTTGCCTTATGAATCGCGTCCTGCGACCCCGCAGTGACGCTAACCCTCCGCCCTTCCTTGAGCCGCCTCCGCCCTTGCTCCAGCTCTTGGAACTCCGTCAGCCATTCGACCATCGGCGGGATCCCGTTCGTCGGTGCGCACTGCAGGCCCATTGCGAACACCTCGTCGTCCACTTTGAGCTCCACATCCTCGGAGCTGGAACCGTCCATGCGCGGAGCGGTTAACTGGACGCCAGTGAGGGGGAACAGCGCGGCGTTGGGCTTCCCGGCGAGGAGTAAGATGACGCCGAGGGTCTGTTCGAGCGGGAAGAGCCCGCGGACTGCGGGCGTGCGTCATTGGGTATGGCGCTAGGCGCGGCTGTGGGGGGTGCGAGGCACTGGGACTGGGTTTGTGCACCTTGGCGGCTTGAGAGAGGAAAGATGCGTAGAACGAAGCAGGGAGAACGTCGATCTTCTCTGCGATCGGTGATAATACGGTTACGATTTCGGGCTGGTACTGCTAGACTGACGTACCTTACCTAGGCCTACACTAGGGCCTGTCTCATCCGGAGTGCTCTCGAGGGTGCTCGAGGATGAGTTTGCCATAGTCATGCTTGTCGACCAATATGACCAGTGATTCCGGTTGGGCATCCGATACGCTTCCCCGAGTCGTTTGTCTCATAGCCACTCGAAGGGGGGGTTTTTTTTTTTGGATAAGTTGGTACTGGATGGATGAGTTGGTACATTAGAGCTGGAGCAGTAAGTTACAGTAATAGGCCATCCGACAGTCATCCGGTTCTGGTTCGCGGTTCAGAGAGACCTTGAAGGCCCGGACTGAACCGAAGTTCTGCACTGGTATTCCTAGGACTCGTCTCCTCGTCATTGCGTCATCCTTAGGCTCCGCTGTAATAGGGATTCACCAGACCTCCGAGTCAGCCTCCACTTGATGCCCGCACTGCCATAGGTACAATGGCTCACTACGACATCTTTCGCCATCACCTCTTGGCCAAGTTTCCTGCCTACGGGCATGCCCTATGGGAGCCAAATCCAGGGAATCTATATCCCGCCGTCGAGGTTGGCGACGTCGGTTACATTCGCAAGGGCAAATTTCACCGTCTCTTCAACGTTTTACTTCCCGCGAATCATCCGTCTCATCGCAACCTCGGTGTTCCAGAATACCACGAACAGCTTACCCTCAACATAGAAAACCATATCAATATTGGCAATCTTAGCCCCCAACATTTTTGTTCAGCCGGCGTCACCTTAGGCCCCGAATCCGATCCATGGGCCCATGGGTAACGCAGCTGCATAATTTGAATGTACTCCACTCACATTTTCTCAGACCAAGAGAAGAAGGCGAAGTCTCTTTTTCGTGCCCGAGGAAAGAAGGCGCAGTACTATACCTTCCGATACAGGCTAAGAGTGAGGACACGATTGCGATGCTAAGGTTCGGGAAGTGGATAATGAAGCATATCGACCGCTGGTTTGCGTGGGCACGACATCTTGAACTAGAAGTTTACCGTATGGAGGATATCATCCTCGTCACTGGGACTCATCGTACAAGATCCTGTACTAATATCGCTTTCCCTGGGGGCGTGGAAGATGCACAGGTGTCGTTCAGGGCTAATGTGAATCTCCGCGATGATATTGTTACTGTTAACTGGCGATTCTCGCACGAGCGCACTCGAGGGGCGGTGTTAAATCCTGGCCCTGATGGTGAGGTATGACAACGCTGGTTCTGTTGGCCAATGACTCCTGAAACACTACCTCTCGCGTGATCTTGTTTTATGCTAGGGCCTACCGGAGGATCAGTGCATCTTCGTGCGAGGTTTTCGCGTCACTCGTAAATTCAAGATATTACCAAGGCTCAAGGGGGCGGCAGGACCCAATCCAGACCTAGAGGGATACGAAGAGCCAGACATGGAACTCATACCGATTCCGGCTGAACCAGAGGTAATGTAGCAGCCCTTTTAAGAGCTTTCTGGTCTTCATCTTAGATTTCAAAGTACCAAGATCCTCTTCACATGATACTAGAATACATCTCCGAAGTAAGTACTGTGAACATATACTCTTTCTCCACGTTTGGCGCCAATACGATCATCTTAGGAAGCAGCTCCTGACTGCGATGTACTCCTTGTTCATGACGACGACTTAGCACAACTTGATGGTATTTACGATAGTACTGTGAGCCGATGTTCTATATAGCTTGAACACGCCACTGTATTTATCTCTCTTACTCTTAGCCACTAGACGCTCTCGAACCAGATGTAGTGTTAAGCCACGTCCGGAGTCTCAAGCCAACAATCCACAACACCCGGATCGGTGAGCCCTTTCAATACCGCAACTTTCTATTTCTCACAGCGGAGACGCGCACGCGAAAGATCTACCATCCGCTCGCAGCAGCGCCAGTACTGATACAGAATCTGCTTGGGTAGCTACACTCTCAAACATTTTCAAAAAGCAGTGTGAGTTTCACGTTTCTCTCAGGTTGCACCTTGGCTACATCGCTGCTGATAGCTCTGTCATCGACGTTCTCCATATCTCAGAGTCACCGCGTCAATTTCACTTCTATGCCACGTGGTAAGCAAATTTCTCATATACCCATGGTCTAGATGTTGAGTGCGCGTTAAGGTGACCCCGTGGTGAACCTTAACAACTACCTTCAGGGTCACCCAGCCGGCAACCTAATTTCACAATTTCAGTGGGAGATGACGCAAGAGGGTCCCAGTCATATGCCCACCCACTTCGCCACTGCCAAGCGTAAGTGCTTCAGTAATGTCACTAACCCCGTACGCTGAGTTATCGTAGTCAGAAGCGTTGAGATTGGCCGTGGTCGTGGCGTGACCAGAGTCATTGCGAAGAAGGAAGCTGCCACGCAAGCTCTGCGACGCCTACAGACGACCGGCTTGACGACCGGTATCTAAAACTTCAAGTTCGCCGATGTCCTAGGTGCCTGGCCTGTCTTTTTTTTTTGAGCCGTTTATGTCCTGGGATGCGTACCATGGGTACAGACCAGTCATAGCCGAGTACAATTGGGCGTATACCGTGACTAGGTGGTAATATACATAAAGATTGTTTGAGCGCTGCACCAGCATCGCTGTCGCATCAGGCTTCCTAATCGATTGGGATGCTCTTGTTTCACGTGACCCCAACACGATGGATTCATTTTTGTTCACGCCCAGCTAAGCAGGGGAACGAAAATTGCGAAATCATGATTATTGGCTCGGGAGCAATTCACGACTATATGAGGAGTTGGATGCCAGTCTGGCAACCGAGTCGTTCCACTTTCTGTAAGAACTTATATGTACAGGCCAGATCAACCTGGTGCGTTTAGGGGTTTACACCACGTTAGATGACACAACTGGGGAAGTTGGCGTAGTAAGTTACATGTACTTGTTGGCAGGTACAGTGTCAAAATAAGCATGGTCACAAGTCGAGTAGATCGCGATCTCGTGCATAAATAGTCCAAGAAACATTTTGGATGCAGTAAAAAACCAAGGAGAGTGAGTGTAGGCATGAATCGAAACGAAACCGAGTAAAGAGCGTCTGTCTACAAGGGTAGTATGATATGACCATGCAATGCGTATTAGTCCGGCGACATGATATACTGTAACAAGAAAATTGTAGGCATAGTTACACAAAGGTTGCAATGAATAGCTTGGAGACTGGCAATGTGGAGTTGTGGTTGTGTTGGCGGCTGATGGACGCTGCTGTGATAGCTAGTCCCAATACGTGGACGCGGAAAAAAGTAAGGACGGAAAAACTGATGAGGCAACTAGGTCGGCCATCCGCGTGCGATGCGCGCCGCACCACCTCCGACCCTACCCAGGAAGTTCCACACAGCCGTTGTGCCTTCACCGGGGAAGCCTTCGCCGGTCGCATGCATCGTATTAAAGCTCGACCACGCCGCGCGGTCGTAGTAGGTCGGACCACCAGGTACGACATACTGGTGAGACATGAACGGGCTCATCGCGATAAACACGACCGCGCTCGCACCGACACACAACAACGCGTGCGAGGCAAGGCCGCTCCACGCCAATCTGCCAGCCACGCTGTTGCCGCCGTACACGTAGGTATTGTAGATGTTGTAAAATCGGTTGCTTTTCCGCCGGCTCGTGGGGGCGCTGACCGCGGCGGCGTCCTCGAGCGCACGGTCGATGACCTTGCACCCGATGCCGACCTCAGCTTTGAGCGCGCGCCATTCTTCGAGCGTTTCGGCTGACACAGCCGGGCAGGGCTGCAGAGGGAGCTTCAGGCCATTGTGCCAACTTCGCAGAGTCTCCACCGCAATACGGAGGTCGCGCCGCTTCTGTGGATCGGGAATGTGGGAAAAGGACAGGTCGTCGGAGTCGAGGAGATGCAAGAGGTCGTGGAATGGGATCTCAGACGTCACTTGGTTATAAGAGGGAGGGAGGTCTGTTGGGGAGTTGGCCGCGAGGAGATCGAGTGGTATTGATTTAGCCTTGGGGGTGGGAGGGAGGACGGTGGAAGATGAAGAAGCAAGCGCCTCGTCGTCTTCTTGGGGTGACGGCGAACGAGAAACGGTAGTTTCCTCTGTCTGTATCTCCGCCTCCATCGTAACGCGTGGTGTGGGGGCGTCGGTCTGTGTAGATATGGTGTTTGGCGAGATGTCGGTCTGCGTGCCAAACGAGGCGGTAATAATCTTCGGCGGTGGATCCGTTTGAGTTGTTGATGTCTCGAGCTTGAGGTCGTATTGTGTATATGCGTCCGCATACTCCCGGCTGTCCTCCAAAGTGAAAGATTCGATTTTGTTGGCTTTACTCAAGCCACGCTGCATAAAAAAATCAGCAAGGAAAAGCGTAGGGGTTTTGGCAATAAGCAATGTACCTTCTTCTTTCGAGTGATAATCGTCTGTACTATGTCCTCGTCTTCGGAATCCTCATTTGGGTCCTCGATGCCGAGTTCCTTCAGGGTTGCCGCCGCATCTGCCTCGTCGTCGTCATCGATCCACCCACTATCGTTCTTCATCTTACTGAGAAGCTCTGCACCCAAGCTCCTACTGACGCTGCCGGGCGCACTGCTGGCCCCATTGGCACTGGGAGCGTTGCTCGCAAGTGTCGCGCGCAACTCATCCATGTCGAATCGCATGCGGTCGATGGTCTCTTTGAGCATGAGGTTCTCCTGTTTCTGCTCATCCAGGCTTGTTTGTGCTTGCTGAGCGAGAGCTAGATCTTGTTCGAGCAACACAATCCGTTCTTCGTACGCTTCATTCTCCTTGAGATACTTGCTCGTTTCCATCTGCTGGAGCGAAAGACTTTCTCGACAACTCCTGATCTCCTCGTCCTTTCGGCGAAGCGTGTTCCGCAAGTCTTCGGACTCGTCTGCGAGCATCCATCGAATCAGTACGTCGGACAAAGCAAGTCAAGGAAACACGCACGCAATTGCTCCTGGTACTGTTTTTGTAACGAATTGTACATTGTCCGAGAATTGTCGAGGGTCTTTTGGACCTTGGCGATCTCACTCTCCAGGGCAGTGATCTGGGTCTGGTTCGAGCGCTCTTTGTTCCTCAGCTCCTTCTCTTCGCGTTTCGCGGCACTAAGTTCGCTCTTAGCCTCTTCAAGACGCGCTTCCATCTCCTCTAGCTCACTCTCATGGTCCGAGAGCTTGCGTTGGAGCGTACGTTCAGCTTCAACTAGCTTCTTCCCGAGGTCCGCATTGACCCGCTGCAGAGCCTCAAGACGCTCCAAAGGCTCCATAGAGGCGTCGAAGAGGCGGTAGAGAGCGATAAGTACTAGTCCAAGGGACGAGTCGTCGTCGGACATCCGAATCCGAATCCGACATGCGGGGCATGGGGAGACTGGTGACGGTTTCCTCAAAGGCATCGTACATGGCGCCGGCGAGGTCGGGCTGAGGAGGTGACATAAAGGGAAAGGCGGTTTGGGGATTGGAGTGAGCTCGGGAGTGGGGACGGGAACCGATGGCTCCGAGTGGGGGCGAACTAATCGAGCCGTGTGAGCTTGTGGGGGAAATGGGATTGGAGGGCGGCGCGAACGACCACCTGTAGCGCGGCTGAACACAGTG